>PVKV010009174.1:0-35180 GCA_004027835.1 Alouatta palliata
CCATGGCCGGCTAATTTTTTATGTTTTTAGCAGAGATGGGGTTTCACCATGTTGGCCAGGTTGGTCTCAAATTTCTGGCCTCAAGTGATCTGCCCACCATGGCATCCCAAAGTGCTGGGAGTACAGGCATGAACCACTGCGCCAGGCCAAGCTGGAGGTTTTTATTTGGTAACTCACTATAGGAAACACCTGCCTTTCAGTCACACTCATTCTTAACCACCTGTCATAAAGTCAGAAGCAGGTGAGGTAACAATAGTCATTTTGAATCTATAATTCACAGGGCCTCAGTAGGAAAAGAAACAAGAGCTTAGTGCAGCTCTGCGCTTCAGGGTATCTGGTGGTTTCAATTAAGGCCTGTGTGCTCAAGGCCCTGAGTTTTCTGTTAGCAGAAGAAAAAAATGCCCAAAAAATCAGCTGTGAAGTCCCGGGCAGAGTCCCATAGACCTGGGTCCAGCCCCTTCTCAGGACTATGAAGCGCGGGGTCGGAGGAGGCACTCAGCCTACAGTCAGGCTGAGGGGAGACATGCTTTTATTCAGGCTGGGGGAAAACAAAGCTGATCCTTATAAGAAATACGACTATGATAGCTACCAGGCATAGCTGATTAAATAGAAACACTTCCAAACTTCCCCAATTAACAATGCTTTTAACCTTTTCATCTTTTCTTCATTAAGTGACAGGCTCCCCACTCTTTTTGGGCTGGAAATTTGGTCTTATATGGAAAGGATGACCCTCAAAAGGCGACAAAGTGGAGACAAGAAAGGGACATGGTAGAATCAGGAGCCCAGCTAATTTACAAGATAGAAAAGTACCCCTTGAATAACCAGCAATGGCTGTATTGCTCCAAACTCATGAGTGGATGTGGGAACCACCCACGTGTGGACTGGATGAAACGCTGGGAGGACATAGATGAGACTTACTACTGGGGAGAGAGGATGGATAAACCCTGCTCCTGGGGACAGAGCTCATGACTACCAGGCAGCTTCCTGGCTGGAGTGTGAGAGAAGAAATACTTCAGGGAAGAAGTAAAGACATCTTGATCCAACTCATGGCAGCAAAAGCCAGACTCCTGGGGCCAGAAGGCCTGCTTGGCCAGCAACGCCAGCGAGAGCCCTTCAGCAAGTTCCCGAGACCCATCTGGCCCCACTTCTTCCACCTTTGGCCACGCCACGGCAGACAGAGCTCCTGAACATGCACCCTCACGCGGCCTGGCTTTGGCCTGTTCCTCCTGGTCATGTGGAAGGCTGGCAGGACTGGACAGGCCAGTGGGTGGGCAGGAAGCATCACACATTAAGGACTGGAGTCTGTGTCCCTGGAAGACACGGAGTCTCAAGGCCGAGAGTGACAGTGGTGTTACTGGTCCTTCCTGACTCTGTGGCTACCTCGCTTGGTCAGTTCACTTCCATGAAATCGAGCCAGCCCCAACAAGACAGTCTTTTTGATGTATGCCCTATGTCAGGTATTAAAACTTACCCTTTCCATTTTTTCTTTTCTACAAGGGGCAAATTCCCTTAGTCAGAGGAAGAAACAATTTTAATACCAATAAGACTAAAGGCCAAAAACACTTTATACTAAGAAATGATAAAAATCTCTATCAATTCCGGGATAACTCAGTGTAATACAGACCAATTCCCTACTTGGAGAAAGGTAAAGACGATAAAGGATACAGCATAGAGAGTAAAGAAAGCCAGTGTCTGCATTCCTTCCTGTACCCCTCCACAGAAACAGAGCGGAGCTTTGAGAATAAAGAAAGCTGCTGCTCCTGTACCCCTCCAAAGAAACAGTGGAGTTTTAAGGAAAAAATACACGAAGAAGTGGAAAGATTTGTTTTTACTTCCAGCCTTTTTAGTTCATCTATTTACCTACTAGTATCAACCAAGTTAAATAAAATGTGTATTTAAACTTGCTGAGATTTCTATAGGAATTATTATCTTATTATTAATCAGGCCTTTGCATCTCTTGTGCCACCGGTTTTAAAGACTTTCTAGCTCCAATCTGGCTCTGCGTTTCCTGACAACCAGGACCATTCTCTGTAGCTTACTGCCGGAGCCAACAAATGCTGAGGACCGAGCCTGCAGCACGCGGCGGCACGAGACCTTCCCGCCACCGATCAATCCGGAAGACAGTAAGAAAACCAGCAAATATAGCTGCTACTAGACAGCAGCCACTATTCTAATCAGCTTACACATGACATCATTTAATCTTCAAGGAAGCAAGGAAGACTGTCATCTCTGTTTTACCAATAAGGACACTGGGACACAGAGATGTCACATCACGCCCCCAAGGCTACAGTCAATGGGGGAACCAGGATGTAACTGGGGATGCCTGACAGCAGGGCCTGGGCTTTCAACAGCTGCTTACACTGCCGTCACGAGACACCTGCCAGGACTGTTTTCTATTTAAGAACATATGAGAGGTTTCAGACATATTTGCAAGGTTCTCCACTGAGAGGTGTACATTGCACAAGGCTACAGCGCTGCAGACGGCTCTCCGTGACCCACCCTCTCCCTTCCCAACTGTTTCATTCTTGTTGGGCCCTTCCTAGAACGGCCCTATGCTGTAGCCCAGTGTTTTCCAAACAACGGTCGTGACTGTGACCCAAAGGATGAGCCACAAGCAGATTTTTAAAATAAATTACATCATAACAGAGACAAATGGGAAATGTCAGGGCGTGCGCCACGTGGCCGGACATGTCTGGCTTCACTGCGCTGCGTCTCTGCGCATCAGGCCTCTATATGGGATGGCTCTTCCCTGTGGAGCACAGCTTGGGAGTCGACCACCCGGCCCCTGCACCGAATCGTGCTGCCTTGACAGAGCAGGCGCGGGACAAATGGCTGCTGAATGTACAAATGGACGCACCACGGAGCACCTCCAGGTCAGGGCATTAGTAAATCTGAGTGGGAGCATTCCCTAAGTCAAGGCTTGTTGCTAGGTACTTAATTGCTTTTTCAAGACTGGATAAATAAAGAAAACTGTGGCTACCAAATTATGTATAAACCAAAGCAAACCAGAGCGAAACATACAAACGTACAAACATGAAGCACCACGGCCTTACCCCTGCGCCCAGGGTACACGTGCGGGTAGTACTCGTAATAAAGATCTGGCTGATCAAGGTTTCCAAAGGGTTCAAATTCCATCTCAGCATTCTGGAAGAGGCCCAACTTCACTAGCAGCGCCAGCCTCACAAACCAAAGCTAAAAACACAAAACACAATGGAAATAAGAGGTTATCTACATATATCCAGTTCAGAAATTCCTATTTCTTATGAAGTTGGTGTTAGAAGTTAATTTCTCAAATATTAAAATAAGGGCTAACCTGACTTTCTATCTTTGCATATTTACACATTGTGTTTAAAAAATTATTCTTGAGGCTGGCTCATGCCTGCAGTTCCAGCTACTCAAGAGGCTGAGGTGAGAGGATCACTTGAGCCTGGAGTTCCAAGTCCAGCCTGGGCAACATAGTGAGACCCTGTCTCTAAAAAAAAAAAAACAAACTACTATTGCGCTTAGTAACAATGTCAATGATTTTACGTAATTGTTTACTCAACAAGTGAACAGTGCTTACTGAGCAGGTGTGCGTGCAAGCACTGTGCTGGGTGTTAAGATGACAAGGCACCAAAAGAGTGTGCCACCCAGCTGGGGCAGGGCGGGGGGGAATGGGAGCAGGAAGGAGGGAAGTGCAGGGCTGGCTGGCTGCCTTTGAAGGCAGCTCTCAGGGCTGTGGAATTTCAAATGGCCACACGCTACAGAAGGGTCTGCTGGTTCAGGGAACGTCAGGAAAAAGGCACAGAGTGGACACAATGCAATGTTTGAGCGCACAGTGTGCTCTGAAGGCATCTGGGGTGCATTCAGGAAAATGGGGGGAATTTGCATTAGAGAGCTGCAGAGCCAGAGACTTTTAGGATTAAAAGGGATTCCTTAGAAATGACTTAATTTGATCTGACTTTACTGATGAGAAGAATGAATTTCACCAAGTGTCTGCTGAGGACGGATGGATAAAGGAATGTGGCACGCCACACGATGGAATGGCACTCAGCTTTCATGGAGGAAGTCCCGTCGTTTGTGACGTGGATGAGCTTGGGGGAACGTGACGTTAGATGAAAAAAGCCAGGCACTGAAAGAGAAACACCGCGTGATCCCACTTACACGTGGAATCTGAAAACACTGAACTCACAGAGGCACAGTAGATGGCGGGAACCGGGGCTGGCGTGGGGAGAGGACAGGCAGGGGAGGTTTGAGAGATGTTAGTCAAAGGAAACAAGATTCAGTGAGACAGGAGGAATAAGCTCAAGAGATCCACTGCAGACGTGGTGACCACAGTTCCAAACGCTGTACGGTATACTAAAAATCGCTAAGACAGATTTTCAGTGTCCTCATCATACATACACACAGTACATGAGACAACGCATGTGATTTAGCCATTCCACAGTGTATACATATCTCGTCAGGGTCTGAGGGTCTGCACACAACACGAAAAGATGAGATTTCACATAGGAGGCAATGGGAAGCCATCCAGCTCTTGACTAGCTCCGTTTCAGACTGGCTCCTACTGTAGACCTCGCCTGCCCTCCCGCCGCGACCCCAGCCCTGGCAACTGCCATCTACTCTGCTTCTGGGACTTCAGCATTTTCAGATTCCATGTGTAAGGAGGCTGGTTCACCCTCCTTAGGCTGCCTGGTGGTCCCTGGCTCCTGGGAGGTCATCATTTGGGGTTGGTGCTGACACTTGATCAAAAAAGTGTGCCACAGCCCGGAACCCCGGGCCAAGCGACCCTCCCACCTCAGTCTCCCCAGTGGCTGGGACTTCAGTCACGCCTCACTGTGCCGAGCATAGTTTTTGAGCAGGCAAGTGAGATGATCAAAACTGTGATTTAAGACTTTTTTGGAGGTAGTTTATGGAATGAATGTGAATAAAGAAACCTGAAGTACCTTCCTCTAGGAGGCTGAAGCAACACTGCACTGAGAGCTTGAACTGCGGGTGGCGGGGTGGGAGAAATGCCAGGAAAAGTCTAGGATTTAGCAAACCAATGATGGACAGGTGATGCGGAAGTGCATTTAAAGCTACAGCGACTCTTCTTGTCAGCTCTTGGGGAAGAGGGAGAAGGAGAAGGAGCCTGCTGAAAATAGCTAAGCTGTCACGGCTCGCCAGAGCTGTTCCTTTCAAAAGCTCCTCACAGTTCTGAAGGACCTGATGATGGGTTGAGTCCCGGAGGACTCCCAGGTAAGCTAGAATAGCAGTTAAAAACTCCCCAGGGAAAGGTAAGACTTTGTCAATGTTTGCGGCTGTTCCTTCTTATCAGATGAGTTTCCTTTTGTTCATGAATCTATTTTTCGAATTTCTTTTTCTTTTTTTTAAATTTCAGAGCAAGTGATATTATACCAGGAGGAGCCAACCCATGGCACATGGACCTCTGCCCTTGGTGTGTACAGAACCAGCTGCTCCCGCACTGTTTCCCACAGCCTCAGACGCGCCCTGGAGTCCCGCTTGGGCCAGCCGCTGCTGCCAGTTGTGAGGCGAACCCACCTGCTGACCCAAAGCCATGCCGGTCCTGCCGTGAGACTGAGTGTGAGCACCTGCGAGTGTGCTTCTGGGGCACACTCAGGCATCCTGACAGTGCCCAGTGAGAATTCCAGTGCCCAAGTATGGTATATACAGTAGACTTAGGAGAGAAAGAAGCAGGGTATGAAAATATACGTTTGTTATTGGCATGAAAGGCCACGCTCCTGTCCCTGTCCCCACACTGTGATGAGCCGGATTAAGCGACAGTGCCTGAAAAGTCTTCTAACCTGCAGTGAATCTGTCGTGTGGCTGGTGGGCAGCCCGCTCTTGCCGTAGCCCTGGCCATGGGCGGTGAGGAGGCGTCCGCACAGGTCCACTGCCGCCCTCCAGTTTCTGCAGCTCTGCAAAACAGGGCAGACACGTGACTAAACACACATGCAAAGCATGGGAGAATACAGACCTGAATGCATGGCCACGGGACACAGCCGCTCACCTTGCTGCAGGCAGTCCCAGCCAGCCATTAGTAACCATGACGAGGTCAGTGTGCTGGCGGCATGGAGGGAATGCCATTTGTCAACGCTGCACGTGTAATTAGGCAATGAGAGAGCCAAGCGTGAGACACAGTTTAAGCTGATCAAACCATAAAAGCGTGAAAATTTAACAACTGATAGAACGTCGGGAGGGGCTTCTTGTTGGAAAGCTCCCTACATCTCTCAATCTATGTGACTGCTTTCCTTGTTAGCAAGATTATCTTGTGATTTCTGTCAATTTAAGATCAATAAATTTGATGCTATGTGTTGGATATATTTATTTGTATCTGTAAGATCTGCATGTGACTCTAAGAGGCTCTGTATGTTCATAGTTCTAATTTATCAATATGAAAAAAATCAATGAACTATCTGAACACAACATGTTCCAGGCCCATGTGGCAACGCGTGGCGGACTTTCCTACCAGTAAACATTACGCTTCCACCGCGGGAAGGCGGGCCGCTACCGACAAACTGGCGGGTTCCTGTAGACTCTTGTGTTTCTCTCTGCCCTTATGCAGCAGAGAAGGGAGGGCCATTAGGCGAATGAATGGGAAAATAAGATCAGAACGTTTAAACCTTTGAAGAAGCTAAAAGTGGATGCTCACTGTCTTTTCTCAATGTAACAGGCCCTGTTTTCGAATACTGTAGATGTCCTCATTTCTGCAGCCAGTCAGTAAACAAGCTTAAAGCACCTCCTGCCTGGCAGAGGCCACAAGGCTGCTGGGGAGGTTAGTGAATGAATGCTGTGTCCTTGCACTCATTAGTGGTATGATCCAGTGAGGGAGACAGACAATGTTTCTCAAGAATTCACTCAATGATTTTGTGTGCATGCCAAGCGCTTCTCTGACAAGAAATTTAAGAGTTTGTGTATTTTAAAAACGTGTGGTCGGGCCTGCCACACACTTCTGTATGCCGCACCCTCTCTGTACTTCCTGCACTCCATGCCAGGACACAGGAAACTCGGGCCCTGCTCGTGAAGCGCCTAGGAGGGAAACAAGCTCAGCTTTGCCCTAAAGTTGCTCTGCTGTCCTTTATTTCAGCGTCCCCAGGCGGAAGCTAAGGACTTGCTCGGAATTCCAGCTGCAGCGGGGGCTGTGCCGCAGGCAGAAGAGGGGGGCTTGTGTCTTCCGGAGCTCTGACACTCACACTGTAGGCTCAGCGATGGCTGCGTTTACAGAGCGGGGGTCATCTGTCCCACCTCACAGATGTGACCATTAAATAAGATCTATGAAAGTGCTGAGCACAGTGCCGGGCACGAGGCAGACATTAAAAATGTGGACAATGCTGCTATGAATTCCTAAACTGTCCCTACATAAATCCAGAGTCGGCATGTGCATGCCTAGTGAAACCATATGTGTGAGGGAAGGAACTGGTGCAGGGCCCGGAGCATCAGACAAGATAGGCTCTATGACGGCTAGCCACGTGACCTGTCACAAGCCGCCAGCTGTCTCTGGGCCACAGGCATCTCACCTCCTCCAGGTCTTCTCAGGGGTTGAGAGTTCATCTTTCTTTTAAAACGCTGAACATTCTACTGTTCAGATTACCAGTTCGTTTATCTGCTGACCTACGGAAGGACCTCTTGGTTGTGTCTAGTTTTTGGCAACTATGGATAAAACTGCTATCAACATCTTTGGGTACATTCTTGTGTGGATATGAGCATTCAGCATGACTGGCAGAAATATCCAGGCGCCTAATGCAGTAACCAGATTGCTGGGTTGTATGTGAGAGTCTGTTTAGTGCTTTAGGAAGCCGCCACAGTGCCTTCCTAAGTGGCCGCACCATCCTGCCTTCCCCCAGCAGTGACGTCCCGCGGGGCTGGCACATCCCGCAGCATTGGGTGTCACTGGTGCGGTTTTCAGCCGCTCTGACTGGCATGCATCTCACTGTCAGGTGGGCATGCCCACCGTCTCTCTCAGTTTCTCCTTTCACTGTACCTGCCACAGCCTCACCGTGGGTACCGGCCTCCACGGCACCGACCAGCAATCTGCAAATATTAGCAGGACAACCCAAATGAGGTTTCTTAAAGTGTATCTTGTAGCTTTTTTTTTGGAAATAAGACCAGCACATATACAGTCCAGGTGGCTTTTCAGCTGCTAAAGCAGCCACACACATGCAATGGGGTCTGTGGCTTTCTTCACTAGCTGCCACGTGGCCACTAGCCCAACTCTGAGAACTACTGATGGACGGTGAAGATCAAACTGGTGCCACGCTCCCCAAAACTGTCCACACTACAGCGAAGAATGTCACATAACACAGGATTTCTGTGTTCTGGTTGACAGTTTAGAAATATTTTTAGATTGGTTAAGATAATTTACTAAAACGATCTCCAAATGCCTTCTCTAGTCTAAATTCAATGCAATAATCACTTTATATAATACAAATGGCTATGTATATTCTCTTTGAATTGCAAATGTGAAAGAGTGAGAGGGAAAGAGATTGTGCCAAGTCTGAACCAGTTCTATATATGCATCTCAGGAAAGCCTGTATCCAGGGGCAACTAATAACTGCTCCCTTCCTGGCTCCCTAAGCCTGAGGCTCTGGCCTTTCCTGCTAGAGGCTAGGGCCCTCTTCCCTCAGGACATGACCTACAGTGAGGACAGGCAGGAGTTAAGCAGGGAGGCGGGGAGGGGCAGAGACCCTAGAAGAAGACAGAGTGTGTGCAAAGCCAGGTGAGACCCAGGGGCAGAGTGCAGGTGTAGGGCCGAGGGGGTGCAGTGAGGACCAGGGGACCAGAGGGAGGCCGTGGAGGGGGCGCCGAGCAGGTGAGGATGAGGCGAGGTTGGGGAAGCAGGCGAGGATGGGGTGGCACGAGCAAGGTGAGGCAGAGGAGGGTCGGGGGTGCTGGCCTTTGCAGGCTTCCAAGAGCACGGCCACAGCAGTATGGTGTCACCACCACATCTGGAGGCACCAGTCTCCCTGCACTGCTGGGGTGAACTGAAGGCACCTGTGTAAATGTGAGCAAAGCTATCAGGAGGACGTCCCAGCAGCCGGGCCTGGTGCTGGCAATCTGTGTACTTCCTGTGGGTGCCCTACCCTGCCGCTAACTGCCTGAGTTGGCAAGCAGAGCTCACGGGAGCCCAGAGCAGCCTCCTGCGCATATGTGTGGCGGGAAGGTTTTGTGCTACCATGGAAGAGCTGGGCATCCACAGCCGAGCTGAGCAGCTGCCGCAGATGCCGTATGGCTAGGAAGTCTACAAGGTTCACTCTGTGGCCTTTGACGGAGAATGCTTGTGGATCCCAGGTCTAGGCCCTCATGGGTCAGCAGTTCACTTCTTCTGACTTCAAGGAGGACTGTGGGTGACTTCAGCCTGCGAGTGGCTTGTGACTGGCACCTGAGGACAAGGCGCAGGAGCAGAGATGCCTCTGCAGTGACAGGAGCTTTACGTGTACTGCATGCTGTGACAACGGAACAGTGGGCTGGTATTTGCCACGTGTTTTCTGTTTCCTTCTTTCATGGCTGATGATGGTGAATTAGTTATTACTTATATCGCTGGTGCAGAGTGGCAGAAGCAGACGAGTATTCGTCCAGAGGGTCAGCGAGCAGACATCTCCAAGAGGCAGCTGCAGGGGAACTCAACACCTGCCAGGTTCCACGCAAAGCTATTAGCAGCTTTGTTGCGAGCCGGCTGGACTGGAGTCAGATGAGAGTAACATTTGTGGAAAGGCCAGGTGCCGTGGCTCACGCCTGTAATCCTAGCACATTGGGAGGCCGAGTCAGGCAGATTGCTTGGGCTCAGGAACTTGAGAAGGGCAAACATGGCGAAACCCCATCTCTACAAAATAAAAATCAGCTGTGTGTAGTGGCACGCGTCTGTAGTCCCAGCTACTTGGGAGGCTGCAGTGGGAGGATCGTCTGAGCCTGGAGGCTGAGGTTGCAGTGACCTGAAATCATGACACTGCACTCCAGTCCACTGTCAGAGTGAGACCCTGTCCTAAAAAAAAAAAACTGTGGAAACTGAGGAGAGGGAAGCAGAGAGACAGGCAGCCACAGGGACTCTGGGAGGTCAGCACTACCAGGCTGTCGGCAGGACAGGCAGGCAGCCGCGCAGAGGTGAGACGCTCAGTGTCTGTGTTTAGCCAAGTACCTGAGTGTGTAAAACACAGATGGGGAGGCTGTAGCTGGAGACAGGCTGATCGCACCTGAGGAAGGAAGGATGACCCCTGGCTCCAGGTTCCTGGCGTGAGGGCACGCAGGCCAAGGGCCATCTGTGGGGAGGACAGTCTGCCCACCGACCTCAGCAGGTGTGTGTCCAGGACCAGGGCCATGAGATGCTACCAGAATTCTGTTTTTGCTCCTAAGCTGGGGGAAAGTCACTCACTGTTAAAAGTGAGGAGGAAGGGGAGGGGTGGCAGGCTTGAGGTATTAGTAGTTCTTGTCGATTCTCGTTAGGATTCACAGTTAACCCAGGTGAAGTACTCGGAACCATGCTGGGAGCATGGTAAGTGCTCAGGGAATGCCATTCTCCCCACCTGGGCTCCTCAGCACAGCACTTCCGTAACCTCTCCACGTACGTCTTCCCTCCTGGACTCGTGGACTGTAAGCCCTGCAAGTGCACGGGCTGTTATTTTTGGTCATAATAACATTACAAAGTAGGCATTATGATGACTTTTCTTTTGAGACAGAGTCTCGCTCTGTCATCCAGGTTGAAGTGCAGCGGTGCGATCACAGCTTGACCTCCTGGGCTCAAGTGATCCTCTCACCTCAGCCTCCGAGTAGTGGGACTACAGGCTGCGTGTGTCACCACACCCAGGTAATTTTTGTGTTTTTTGTAGAGACAGGGTTTCCCCATGTTGCCCAGGCTTGTCTTGAACTTCTGGGCTGAAGTGATCTACTCACCTCGGCCTCCCAGAGTGCTGGAATTATAGGCGTGAGCCACTGTGCCTGCCACTACGACAATTTTTTTTTTTTTTTGAGATGGAGTCTCTGTCGCCCAGGCTGGAGTGCAATAGCAATCTCGGCTCACTGCAAGTTCCACCTTCTGGGTTCAAGCAATTCTCCTGCCTCAGCCTCCCAAATAGCTGGGACTACAGGCAACTGCCATCATGCCTGGCTAAATAAAAATAATTTTTGTATTTTTAGTAGAGACGGGGTTTCACCATGTTGGCCAGGCTAGTCTCGAATTCCTGACTTCTGGTGATCTACCCACCTTGGCCTCCCGAAGTGCTGGGATTACAGGCATGAGCCACTGCACCCGGCTGATGACCATTTTTAAAAATGAGAAACTTGAGATTTTAATTCTCATGGAAAGGATAACAAAGAAGGTGATGAGTAAAGTTGGCGGAATCTGCATTTTCTCATCTATTCACTCAGCAGCCATTTACTGACCGCCTGCTGTGGGCCAGGCACTGTGCTAGGCTCGGCGGACACAAGGCCAATGAAGAGGCCGGGTCCCAGAAGCCAGGGAAAGCTTCTGACATCGGGTCACAAAGGGTAAGATGCCAGTTCCAGGCAAGAGAGGGCAGCTGGGTGCTTCTAAACAGAGAAATGCATTTTGAAATGAAATGTTTGGAAAACGAACGTAGCTGCAGTGTACAGACTGACTGGGGCAGTCTAAAGACTACAAGTGGTCAGGCGCTACATCGCCCGGCCTGGCAGGGAGCAGAAGGCGGCAGAGGGGAGGGCGCCGCGGCTGCTCCTTAGAGGGTGAGAGAGACCCAGACACAGACTAACCAACGAAACACCAGCTACTCAGAAGGCTGAGGCAGGAGAATCACTTGAACCTGGGAGACAGAGGTTACAGTGAGTTAAGAGCGCACCACTGCACTCTAGCCTGGGCAACAGAGTGAAACTCTGACTCAAAAAAAGAAAAGAAAAGGAAAATAAGTGAATGCACCTAAGCTACTGAATGTCACGGCACAGCCTAGCCTACCTTAAACACTCACAACACTAACATTAGCCTACAGGTGGGAAAATCAGAAAACAAGGCCTACTTCACAAAGTGCTGAAACTTCATGCAGTTTCTTGAATTCGCTGAGACTGAGAAACAGAATGGCTGTGTGGGTGCTCTCAGCACAGTTCCCACTAAATGGGGAGCGCTTTCACCCCATCATAAAGCTGAAAAATCTTAAGTCAAACCACGTCAGTTGGGGACCGTCTGTACGTACACACACATGCATAAACACACACTGCAGACCCTCTATCTGCCGAGGACCAGTTCCAGGACCCCCGGGATACCAAATCCGTGACTGCACAAGTCCTAGGCCGATCCCCTGTATCTGCAGGTTCCACACACGTGGATTCAACCAACCACGGCTGAAAGGCTGCTGTGCACACTTCAGCGCGTTTCCCACCTGCGGGTGGTAGGATCCATGGATGCGGAACCTGAGACAGGAAGGGCCAACTGTACGTTATCTACATATTAAACACACACATGCACACGTGTGTTCATGAAACACGGACACCCAGTGTGGGAGACACCAAGATCGGTGGCACGGTGTGGAGAGTCTCGCATGATGAACAAGAGCAATGCACGTGAACGAGGGGGATGGCATCCCTTGTGGGGCACAGGGCACATGTGGCATGGCATGGACATGCCTGACAGCCCTGTGGGGACACTGCTGCCACCGACGCCTGACGATTCAGGAGGAAATGGGCCAACACATGTGGAGCACATTCAGGGCAGAGTTGGGACAGCTGGAGGATGGGGTCAGGGGCATGGGGGGTGACGCTGAGCTAGAGCTAGAGGCCAGATCCTAGAGTGGCAGACCCTAGAGTGGCAGGCAGGAGGGGAAGACAAGAACCCAGGGGGCTTTGCAGGGAGAGAACGAATTCTAAGGACTCAATCCAGAGGAGTGACTGCTGCCAGGACCCCACTGGCGTGCTGATCTGGATCACACGACGAAGTGAGATTTCTTCTGAGATCACACGCGCCTGGTTTGAGTGACTGGTTACGATGTGTACCGGCTGCCAAGTGGGTCACATTTCCCAAAACAGAATGAGCTGAATCTGCAGTCCTACGTGCTGATGGAAATATAATTAAATCTCACATGCAACATACTATGTGCTAAAAATTAATTATATCCTTTGAAACCACTTAAATTTACGATAAAACATTTTAGATAGCTTAAAAATGTGTGACGGGGTACCTAATTTTCTAATTCTTTGGGGGGTATTATGTGAATAAAAAGGACACTGAGCTAGGTTAGTGAACAAAGCACAAAGAAACAAGGGCCTGAATTAGCACAGGAGGGGAGGGGCAGGCGGAGGAGACAAACATTCATATGAACTATTTAGGAGGCAGAAGCCCTGGGTTCTGGCCAGGGCTAATGGGTACTACCGTAAGCTCCCTGAGAGGATACGGCAGAAACAGTTGGCTAAGGTGAGATGATGACACATACGGACACCTTTGAAACACTTAGAGTTCTGTCAGTTAGGTTAGCTGCTTAAACAGAGTTAGGTAACACCCCCTATCTACCGTCTCACCTCTGTGCACCTTGTGGAATAGTACAAAGCAATCAAGTATAAAGTGAAAAAAAAAGGTCAACTGTGGACAGTGATACAGTATTCTCATATGTATCCTTCTTTTTTTTTTTTTTAAACATACAACGTTTTGTATCCTTCACTCAAAACTTCCTTATATCTTCAAATATTTTCTTGGGACATGATTTATAATGGCTGCATGATATCCAATCACACAAAAGTACACTTTATTTGTTAATTTGATATTTGAACATGTGTCACCTTTTCAGAAAACATAAAACTGATTACTAGCAGAATGCCACTCGACAGCGCTACTGAGCTGACCGAACAGCACCCTACTCATGTTTCATCTAACAGCTCTTAATCAAGGGTCTCTGGGATGACAATGAGTAATGAAGACAATGAGACGATCCTTTGCCACTACAATGACCAGCTGTCCCAGGATAAAAGAAATCAAGAACATATTCCCTTGAGTCCAGGGAGTCAACTTTTTGACTATTACAAATGGAAGCAGTACAAAAAGCAACAGAAAAACCAGAGTCCTAGATCAAGAGGGTATGTACTGGTTAGACAAAGGAAACTGCCCATTTCTGTGAACAACAGTTATGAACCGTTAAGAGGAGAAACTGTAAATAAAAAAGTTCTACCAGTAACCTGGAGTTATCCCTTTGCACTAAAAGCGTTCAGCTGTTTCTTCTGGAGAGGTCTTTGGTAGGAAAGACCACCATTTATTTTGCATAGCAAAGGAACAGAATCTCTACACACCGCGCATTTTCCTTACTTTTGTGGTTAATACAACTCCTATTTGTGTCCAATACTCATGGCTAAGTGGGGCCTTTTCAGGTTGTACTTACCAACTTATTTAGCTACCTTTGTGTGAAAGGCATTCCTAATTTCATCAAGGTTGTAAGTTTAGACCAGGTCTAAACAGCACAGGCCGTGGGAGACGCAATTCCATCAACGATTTAGAACAGATGACGGCCCAGTCTTTGGCTGGCCACCTTGGAGCTGCAGATGACAGTGAATCGTTCTGGATGAAGGTGCAGCTGGCCGCCCTGTGTCACCGAGGCCTCATACCATGCCACCTCTCCTGCCTCCCCTCCAGTCAGAGCCCACCTGCACTTGGTAACCCTTCAAACCAACCTCAAACCTCATCTCAATGGAGCCTTTCCTGCTCATGGTGAAACCTTCCTATTCTTAAGTCCGTTCTCTCCTTTGGCTCCTTTAGGGCAGTGGTCTCATTCAATGCATTGCTTTTTAATTTCTAAAAGTCTTTCCTTAGTATGGCACTTGGCATGCGTAAACACCTGTGGAACAGACATAAGTTCAAAGCACTACAAGAAGATAGAACAAGAATAAAATAATGCTTAACCACACTAGTAATCAAAGAAATGCAAATTATAACTTACTAGTGAGTGGATCTTCACTAGCAAAAAATATTAAAAAGCAAATGCCATTGTTAACCTAAAAAATTAGAAATAAAAAAATTTTTAAAAAGATACAAGTCAGAGTAAGCAAGGAGACGCTACAGCAAGCACACCCAGGTGCTGCGGAAAACATGACCTGGAACGACCCTCTGAACGGCAATGAGCAGCATTTATCAACAGCCTCCAAAGTGGCCATACTCTTGTGATTCTCCTCCAAAGATTTACCAAAGATTTACCCTAAAGAATTAATCACATATGTAGAAGTCTGTACAAGAGAGTTCATCCTAAGATTATTTATGACAACTTCAGATTATGTGGCTATTAAAATGTTTTAAAAGACCCTTTAGCATGGAAAAATGCTAAATATATAAAAAATAATAAAAAGACACAAACTGGGGCCGGATGAGGTGGCTCTCGCCTGTAGTCCCAGCACTTTGGGAGGCCGAGACGGGCGGATCATGAGGTCAGGAGTTCGAGACTAGCCTGACCAACATGGTGAAACCCTGTCTCTACTAAAAATACAAAAATTAGCAGGCATGGTGGCACAGGCTTGTAATCCCAGCTACTCAGGAGGCTGAGGCAGGAGAATCGCTTGAACCTGGGAGGCAGAGGTTGCAGTGAGCTGAGATTGCACCACTGCACTCCAGCCTAGGCGACAGAGAGAGACTCCATCTCAAAAAAAAAAAAAAAAAAAAAAAAGACACAAATCGATAGAAGCATGTGAATTTCGTGCATAGCATATATGCAAATATGTATATCCATTCATCTTCATACATGCACACTATGTATGGTATAGATAAACACATATGCATATACACATATACTAAAATGTAAAAGAACAGCAGTTACATAAGCAATGTTTTTCAATGTTTCTTTTCTCTTTCTGATACAGAAACCTGCTATTTGTGAAGGCAGGAAAAAAGAGTTTTGTGAATTAAAAAATGAAAAAAGAGATTTGTGAATTAAACTCAGGCAGACAGGGCTTTGATGTTCTGGCCTTTTAGAAACCAACCGTGTGCATGTCCACTGCTGTCTACACAGTGGCGGCCTCAGAGAGGATCATCCCTACCCCATCTCTGTACCTATAACAGTGCTTGATATGCAGGAACCAAATTCATGCTGGTTGAAATAATACAGCATTTTCACAACAAGTATGGAAGATGTAATTACTACTAAGTACAGCAGCTGAAGCATAAGCCAAGTTTTTGGGTTTTTCTGAAAAAATAAAAAGGATTTCAATATAGTAAATATAGAATCTCCTGATTTTCAATTCTCTGATGCCATACAATGCCCAGTGAACTCAATTTATTATCTATTTGATGGACCTCAAAGGCAATTAGAATTTGTGTGGGTACAAAAACATATAAATCGGAAAATCTGATTATGGATACTTACATATTTTTAAACAAGTAAGAAATGTTCCACAGTAAAGGCTCCCATCTCAGTTTATACCCGCTATGTATAGATACTCACCACCAATAAAACATTTACATGTGTAATAAAATTATTTGCAAGGACTTTGCTAATATAAAGTACTCCATAAATGATTAAAAATAGTAAAACATATCATATAAAAAGCCTTCAGCTTTTTCTATGATTTCATATTCTAGGACTTGTTTTCTATGTCTCACACTAGATCACAACTATTAAAAATAAAGCAAAAGCCTCACCATCTTAATTATTCATTTTTTTGGGAAATGTAAATCTTTTAAAAAGTGGCTTCTTTCCTGACTGAAAATAGAAAGCAGAAATGTTTATGCTCTTGTTACAGTTTCTCCCAATATGATTTTCCCACAGATGACTGAAGATGAAAGATTTACTAGGATAATTGCTGCTACTGATGAAGTGTGTACTATTAGACTAAGCAGTTTACTGGTTAATATCAACTGGTCTATAAATAACATGTAGTAATATCTACTCAAACTTACACCAACCTGAGAGCCAATTTTCTAGGAGTCAAAACAACCCAGTTCCCCAAGACAGTAACACAAAAGAGCACGCAGCACAGTCTGGGCAGCTTTCACCTGCATCTCCTGGGTAGAGGCGCAGAGGGCTTGGCGCTGGAAGACCTGCTGGAGGACGCAGAGTGGGGAGCAAAGGGGCAAGGCCCAGACCCAGCCTCAGACCTCAGCTGGGGAGGCCCCCACTGCAGTTCAGGACAGAGGTGACTGAAGAGCCCCTTCATCTCTAATTTAGATGTAGATCATCTTCTGGTGTGAGAGTCAGACACATCAGCAGAGGGAACAGAAAGATGATTACTTCCTTCTCCTTCTCCCTTCTTTTTTTTTTTTTTTTTTTTTTTTTTAAGACAGCATCTTGCTTTGTTGCCCAGGCTGGAGTGCAGTGCTGTGATTGTGACTCACTGCGCCCTCGAGTGCCTGGGCTCAGGAGATCCTCCCACCTTAGCTTCCCGAGTAGCTGGGACTACAGGTGCGTGCCACCACATTAGGCTAATTTTCAAATTATTTGTAGACACGGGGGTCTCCCTATGTTGCTCAGGCTAATCTTGAACTCCTAGACTCAACCAATTCCCCTGTCTTGGCCTCCCAAAAGTGTTGGTATTGCAGGCATGAGCCCCCGCACCCAGCCAGATGATTTTCTCCATATAATAATTTAGAAAAACATTAAAGGAAAAAAAGAGAAGAAAACACAAGTTATGTTAGAAAAGTTTACCATTTACAATTTATACTTTCCCAAATGGTGTTTTTTTTTTTTTTTTCTGAAAAGAGAATATAAAATATTTATTTGTCTGTAGTCAAGTTTACTTTGTATTTCAGAAACATTTCTAGGCACAAGAATATTTTTGTTCACACCCAAGGAGATCGGCTGAGGCCATAACTGTCTCTCTCAATGAGGTCAGGCTTTGCTATCACAGCCTTTGTCGGGAGCCTGCCAGGACACGATGGCTACTGCACGGTCACAGGAGTTTCTGAAGAGAGTCTTAGAAAGAAACTTTTTTTGCAAAGTTGTGAGCAAGGGACAGCGACGTTCCTAGGGCTTGGTGACAGAGCCTCCAGGCCCTTAGCCGGCCTGCACCAGAAGGGACTGGGCTGCAGGACAGCAGTGGCAGCCTCAGGAAGAGGAGCACAGCCACTAGGAGGCTGCCCCTGGCTGGGCAGGGCAGGAACAGACGCGAGTGTGGGAACAGGTTCATGTGCCCGATACCCAGGGTGGCACCAAGTGAGTCCGGTCAGGTCGGATTGTGCTGCCCAAAATCATTTTTGGTTTTCAGAGGTTTCCAGATTTCACAGCAGGGGCTAAGGAATTACTGACCTGTTTTCAAAAATTAATAGAAGCTTGTACATTGTAGGTGGACTTTTGTAATTTGCTTTTATTGCTTTTGAAATTCATCCATACTGATGAATGTGGCTCTAGTTCATTTATTTCAATCGCTCCAAAGAATTTAATTGATTACATATAACGTATTCTCTTTTGGCTATTGAATATTAAGGTTTTAAATAAAATTTTTGCCAAATTAATACTAGTAATATGGCAGCAAACATTCTTGAATATGTCTTTTTACACACATGTACAAGAGTTTTTCTAAAGTATATAACTGAAAGTGGGATTGTTGAGTCAAAGGTTATACAAAGTATGTACTTCATTAGCATTTTTTCTAGTTTAATTTTTTTTTTTTTTGAGACAAGGTTTTACTCTGTCACTCAGATGCCCAATCACGGCTCACTGCAGCCTTGACCTCCCAAGGCTCAGGTGATTCCCCTGCCTCAGGCCCCCAAGTAGGTGGGACTACAGGTGCATGCTACCATTCGTGGCTAATTTTTGTATTTTTAGTAGAGATGGGGTTTTGCCCTGTTGCCCAGGCTGGTCTTGAACTCATCAGCTCAAACGATTCACCCACTTCAGCCTCCCAAAGTGCTGGGATTACATGCGTGAGCCACTGCGCCCAGCCTGATTAGCTGTTGTTAAATTACTCTGCAAGGCAATGCACGTTCTCATCAACAACGCGTGCTGCCCACCTTTACCAACTGGTGCTGCCAGTGTGACAGGCTTGTCAGTTTTTCTCTTCTTGAGCGTCTCCTGGTGCAAGCCTCCCACTGGAGGTACAGTAGACATTTCCTTGGCCACGTATGTCAAGCACACAGGTGTTCGGGGGTTTATTTTGCCAGCCTGGGCAGAGCGGAGTCTGAGCCTTCTGATCTTCAGACTTGTCTGAGAGGTGATGTGGAAGTAGCAGAGCCAGGGCTCTCGGTTAACGAACAAATGCTGGAGAGGGGAACTGGCCAGGGGGAACCAGCACAGCACCGTGCTCTCATGCCAAGCACTCTCTTCCTTTCAAAAGAGATGTGACTGTGGCCACCCTGAGAGCCACAGCCGGTTCTTATAATCGCATGCTGCCTGCTATTTGAAATTATCATTGCTTATTTTCTTAGTGTGGTTTTTGCTATTTTTTTCTTGTTATTTTCCACGTTACTCTCCTTCCCAGTGGCGCTCCTCCATTTTCAATGAGAGATATCAGAAATATGCAGCAAAGAAATTATTTTTAAAATCAGAATCTAAAGTATACTACATAAAATTTTAAACTTTGTGAAGGAAATCTTACGATAATCTCATAATTACTGTACACGACATGTAGAATTCTAACAATGAAGTTAGTTTGATATGAGATAAAGATTTTAGATCAGTATTACTTTTGCTTTTTTTACTGGGAATACAATACAGAGTCTATTCGAAAAGCTGAACGTAGGCATTACACAACTTCCAAATGATGAGAAAGAGAGTCTCATAAAAATCACTCAAGTAACTAATAGTATGTACATAACTTTTCCCCATCTAAGACTGAAAGGGAATTATTGCCTCTACAATACCATGAAAGTGATTAAAATGTTCTTCTCCCAGGCAGTGACATCCATTTCCCTATAAACTACGATCTCAGGAACCTTTGACATAACTTAGGAAGATAATTCAGAAACCCCTTCCTGGCTGCCTTAAAGACAACAGGAATTATTTTGGGACATATTAGAATTAAAATACCAGGGCAAGGTAAAGATCCTTTCATAAATACGTATTTCACCTTATGTAAGCTCCCTTGTTAGGCCTGTTGTTAAAGTTTCTGATGGGCTCAAATATTTCCAATGTAAGGAAGACATCAAACCAGTGTATATATTTATTAATAACAGGAAGAATCAAAGAGGGCAAAAAGTAGCCTGCAGAAAAAATTAACTACGATTCACATGCATGGCTTTGTGTGTGATGTTGAAACCCATGATTATAAAGCACAGCCAGGCTGCCAGTCCAGCCGCTGCCTCAGGATGACACATCACAGCAGCTTTTCCGAGGCCAAATCGAGGGGGCCATGCCCACACCCTCGGCAATAGAGCATGGGCTGGGGGAACAGCTACCCTGGAGATCTATAACTGCATTAGCAAATTATAAAGTATACAGGCATTTACAAATTAGCTGTTTCTCCCCCTTTAAAAAGAGTATCTCCATCTCTCTCCAAAGCTTTCCAATCATAGAAATAATTACAGAATCACTTCGGTAGCATTCGACTGACATTTACTCATATTTAAACTTAGTGTGATGTGTGAAAAGTCTGTTAATCCCCTAAGCAAGTGATGCTTGTTTACCTTTTTGAGGATGCACTACTGTAAATATGGTAAAAGATGTTGGGAAGAAAGGCATTTGGGGGAGCACACAGTTTCCAGTGGCTCACAGACCACCTGAAGCATACGTAACACCTACAGTTCAGATCAGCTCCTGCTTCTATCTGAGGAGAGGGTCTCTGCCTGGGTTTTTGCACTTACTCTGAGTTAATGAGCAAAGACTTCTGCGTGTTAGGGGATCAAGTAAGTGACAATTCCACAGGCTGGGCAGTATGGTGCAGAGGAAGGAGACGGGAGCGTCCCAGGGGAGGGTTTGGCTTCTCTGACTCTGGAAAGGTCCTTCGGTCTCTGCAAGGTGGGGAACAGCTGGGAACTCTGCTCTGGGGCATGCTGGAGCTCTCGGGATTCCCACCAGTTAGAGACCCAGCCTTGTGGGAACTGGTATTCAAGATGTGGTACCAGCAGCTTCTCTGTGGGAAGTGGATACAGGGCATGGGGAGAGAAAAGGGAAATTCCACTGCCGGAGGTTGGGAGTGCAGCTGAATTTGTGTCTGTGTCTGAAGACACTGATGAAGAATCACAAGAGTTAGAATTAATGTGTGAATCTGGAATTTATACTTCCTTTAAAAATAGTGTATGAGCTTCAAGTCAGTGACAAGTAAATTAAAAATAATAACAGAGTAGCACTTCTAAATCTGAGTAAATACCATAAATGGTTAAGAAGGCAGAAGTTCCCGGACCAAGAGCCCTATCTTAGCAACTTTACTGTTAATGCCTGAAAGAGAAGAGGCTTAGCATGTGTTTGCTCAATGAATACGCAAAGAAATACAATTGAGAACTTGTTTGTTTCAATTCCATCAGATACAAGGTCTTCTCATGGGCAAATCCTACTCCTGGATACCACCCAACCTAGAAACAGAATGGCAAGGCATAATTCCCACAGCATGCAGATCTGACGGCTGAGAAATACTAAGTTGTTTGGTGGGAAGCAGTCAATGAGCAAAACCACCACCAGCAACTGAGCTTTTCGCCGCGCTGTGTGGACTACGTAAGGGACGCTGGTAACAGGAGCGAGGACATTTGTTTAGGGCCAACCTCTACACATTTGTAGATCTTAGTTTTCTAATCTACAAAGTGAGGATTTGGAACTATATTAGTTTTTCAAACTTTTTAAATAGTAAAATTCATCCACCATTCCCCCGACCCCCAGAAAAAGAAACCTCAAGAGAGACTTACATATAAACTAGACCCTGCTGAAATGCCCCATATGACACTCTGGCCCTAGCAAGCCGCCTCCCCAGGCCATGGCCAGTCACCCGAGGCCCTCCCTGGAGTCCTGGGGTTCTCAGAATCAGTTTGAAAATGGGCTTGATTCGATTTTCATTCATATCGCCTTCCTTTCCTTTTCTGTCATGGCAGAGGAAGAAATGTTCCCTCTCTCTCCAGACTCATCTTTCTGTGATTTCATTTCTTCTTATGCTTTGTGCCCTCCACTAGAAACCACCCCCACTCTATCCTTTTACATCAGCTCCTTCTCTATTTCTTTAAACCCAACATTCTGACGCTACTACTTTATCAAAAGAGTAGCTTACAGCCTGGGGGTCCTTTTATCTATTCGGCTCCTCATCCCTTTATTGTGTACCCATTCTGTGCCCGACCATGCTGGGTCCTCAGATGCACTGGTGAATGAGACAGACGCTTCCTGACTGTCACGGTGTTTATTACAGATTTTTAATGTTCTTAGGCTGGCTCTGTCCCCTCCACAAGTTACAGCATTTGTTATTGACACTGATGACATGTCACCTCCCAGTTCATGCATGTAATGAAGTCAGGATAAAATCCAAGTAACTAAGGATGCTTTGCCAATGTTCGGTACTTTCTCAAAAACAGGCTTTTTGGGCAAGACTCCAAAAAAGGTTTTTTGGGAAAAAGATCAGGGATCAAAGGAAGTTAACAATCAAGACTGAGAAGAAGATATAAGCAACTAACTTTTGAGTAAAATGGGGAGGATTCCAATTTTTTTCCCTTTAGGCTCTCTTAGGAAGTAGGAGAGCTGCTGACAATAGAACGCTAGAAAGTGGAAAGTCAAAGCGAAGTTTAAAATCAAAAGAGAGGGACTAGAAAATCCAGGAACCCAGGGCATGAAGTCCCTGCGCGATATCACAGTGGAGCACAGCCCCCGCCTGTGCTTCCGAAAGGCCCTCACACATCTGTGATCTGGGTCATCGCAGCCGGGCACCAGGCCCCAGGAAAAGGGGTTCCAGGTGGCCTGGTCGGTGCAGCAGACAGCCCCCTACCCATCCTGAACCCAGGAAAGCTTCTAAAGTAGCACAGAAGTCACAAAACCACACATAATAAGGATGTGTCTGAATTCAAGAGAACTACTCAATTAAGAAAAAAGTGTTGTCACTTTGCTAAATGCTATTGTTAAAGAGGAAGAAACCACTCCTCTCCTGCAGTTCTGGCACAGGACTTCACAAACACCCATAATTCCTGGCAGAATGGGGACAGGCTAGACCTCACTTTCAAATACCGAATTAGAGGCAGAGGTGATGTAATAAAAAAGGAACTGGGATTGTCTTATCCTGAATTTCACTGTAAAATCTTTGTGCAACTAAGTGATTTATGTATCACTGTTTTAACACAAAGACAGTCACCTCTGAGCTGAGAATGAGCCATGTGCTACTCCAAAATAAACTTGAAAACATTTTCATTTCCTGTTTTAGTTCACAGGTTAACAAGGCTAACCCTCGCCTGTCATTTCAATGGGCTACAAAATTTAATCCTCAAGAAATTTCTAAACCTTTCAACTATTATATCTTTAGGAACTAAAATTTGCTTAAAATAGGTGAAATCTGAAGCCTGGTGCAGAAGAATCAGTAATAATTGAGAGAAACAAGATAGGGAACTATTGGAAAAATAAGAGAAGTAGGAAATTCCATTCTCTCTTTTGAAGGTTGAAAAGTGAATATACGTCCTCCAGATTGTTCATCCAAATGAAGAGTGAGTCCAGACCACGTGTCATTGAAATAGTCAAGTTGAGCGCTGCATTTCAACATGAGTTTCAGACAGCCGCTGGGACTTATTCCCAAAATCAAGGACCTCACTTTCCAAACCCCTTCAGGAAAGCGCGCCCACTGACAGCACGCAGGCATGGGAGCATGGCTTTGCTAAGTCCACTCTTGGATCTGTCTGGATGAGCTGGGGGAGCAATTCCACAGCCCCCAAACGAGACGACACTGGGGAGGTAAGATTCGGTGAGATGGGCTCTCATTTCAGAGGACTTACCCGATGGCTACCTTAGGGTTCCTGAAGGAAACATATACGACAAACTTCCACTATCTTCTCCTTAATCTAGAAAAGCTATCCAACATGATTATAGCTGCCTTTAAGATAAAAATTCATTGGAAACAAATCAACCTGTACAGCAGTGATGGTCCAGTATTAATGAATTTTAAAAACTTACTTACAGAATTCATGACAAAGCTTAAAACTGTTCAGAAATCCACCCATTCAATAAGAAACTTTCTACAAAAAAATGTAGAAAATGCAATGTATTTTACAAATGAACACAAATCATTTATCTCCATTATATCTGATGAAGCATACTCCATCAAAGTGTATGCTGCTTTGAGTAATTCGATCATTTCCAATAATGGCTTTTTAACTGACTGGGTTTAAAAGTATCCGTGTGTTAATACGATGCTTTCCGGTGCACGGGACTGGCATGTACTGACTGTGCAAGAGCTCCGAATAATACACAGAGTAATTAACTTCTAGAGAAAATATTATGAAGGCAGACAGGACTTACCACAAAACAACACTGAAATCAAACACATTGTTACTCACAATTAGCTGTTTCAATCCAACAAAAGATGGTTCCACTGAGCTGGCATTTAGGACTTGTCTCTTTGCTGCAGCCTTTTCACCCAGAAAGCGAAGCATCAAGTCTTTAACTGCATCTCCCTGGGAAGAATATAAGAAAAATATGTCAAGACAATAAAATGTCAATTAAACTCAGCTAACCAGAACCCATAACTAAACAAAATGTCTTTTTTCTCCACTGGTTTATGGAAGTAAAAGTAATGGTTACCGTAAAACTTCAATTAACCAGAAGCTAAATTACCACAATCGTCAATAAAATGTGTAATTTTAGAATTGCTCTTTATTCTTTTTATTTTTAAAATTATTTCTTTATTCACCACTGATCAGAAAGCATGCTCTTTATTCTGAAGAGGAAATGGTAAATCCTACCACCTGTACCAGGCCTGCAGCGAGAGGCAAAGCCAACCCAGCAGAGGCCTGAGGTCAGGGGCCCGGGGAGGCCCAGGAGTGTGAAGGTGGCACTGCTGGGGACCAGGGGCTGCACCACGCAGTGGCCAGGCTTGCGCTGGTGCAGGCAGGCCTGAATTATCTTCCCAAATCCCTTCAACGCCCCATGCTTGCCTGGACCTCCAGGAAAGCCTTGAGGGCTAGGGCTAAAGAAGTGACATCACCAGTGGCTCTCTCTTCAGCGCTGAGGTCACCGGCCAAGCCAAAGGAAAACCGAGACTCCCTTTAGTAGCAGGTCCGTGACAGCCTCGCTGAGCCAGGCCCTGCTCCAGGAGCTGGTAGGTGCACCTCATGCTGAAAGCCGGGGAGGAATCCGGTCACTTCTGCATGGGACTGTTTCTGTCTCCTGACCTGACTCTGATATACTGATGTTTAGACGGTGCTGAGGCACACTGGAAGTGGAATGTGAAGCATGCTACTTACTTTAAAGGGAAGACACAGAGGGCAAGGGGAGGGAGAAGAGGCGCTCTTGTGTGGCCTGGGGACAGAAGGGATGTGCCGATGACCTGCACTGAGCCGGGAGCAATCTCGTAGCTTGCGTGAAGCCAGGCTGCCGGTGAGAGGGCGAGCTGGCCTTCATGAGCCTCAGGTCAGCACAACTTGGGGGCCCCAGAGAAGGGCTTGAAGTTACCAAGGCTGTCGTATGGGGACAAACTAGTCATCCCAACAGCGCGGAGAAAACCGTCCTGGTCCACAGGCCTCAGTGCAGTTTGGTGTCTGTACTGCAGGCTGATCAACAGCCCAGGGTAAGTAAAGGCAACGCTCTCCATGGGCGGCTGGAGAAGCCTCCACACAGAGCTGGGACCAGGACATAGCCCTGCACTATCTCTCTCCCTTCTGGGGGTGCTGCTGACTGAGAAAAGGCACCTGGGGCAGGGGGCAGCAGTGCTGAGGTCTGGGGGTGCTGCTGACTGAGAGATTCCTTCAGACCATCGAGCTGAGAAGTGCCTGAGGCGGGGCAGCAGCGGGGATAGAGCAGCCTGGGGGGAAAGGGCAGCTGCGCTGAGGTCCCTGAAATGCCAGAGCCGCCTGGAGCTGGTGGGACCTTCCCTGACATGTGCTCTGGGCATCATCTGACATATGACCTGTCAGCAGTTGCTGCCAGGGACACAGCGCAAAGGCCCTGCAGTGTCTCCAGTGAGCAGAAGAAAGACTTGAACTAGGACAACCCCAAGATGCGGGCGGGGGAGGGGGGCGGTAAAGCAAAGCTCTCTCCATCTCAGCGCAAAGCTGCCTCCCAGGCGCAGGGAAGCTGATGCTCATGCTGCAGGCGGCCACCGGGAGCACACAGTGACTGAGGATGCAGAGAAGCCTGCAGCCCCCCGCCTGGACTTCACTACCAGCTCAGCTCTCTTTCTACTGTTCTCCTACCCTTTTTAGAGGGGGAAGAAAAAGCACAGAGGTAGTTTCTCCTAAGAAGCAAGGTTATTTCAATCTTTTGCTATTTTTTAAAATGGTGACACTTAAAAGAAGAACAATATCTAGACCATGAGAGCAAGAGCCACAGAAAAGCTGCTGACATTGCTTCTCCCGCTCTGCTGCGTGCTTTCTACCGGGAGAGATCAACAGCCCGTGGCAGGAGGGGCTGGGTGGCTCCGGGTCACAGGTCTGTCTCTCTCCTGGGTGCTAAGCCTGGTGCTCACAGAGGCCAACATCACATTTTCTTACACTGAGGCAAAGACCTAGGGGCAGCAGTTTTATAATTTCTGCTTTTGGAGTGGAAGGTGAAGTACTTCAAATATCAGATCCAGAAAATCGGCTAACTGATCTAGCAGCAATAATTAAAGGACAAAATAAAAGAGTGCAGACATAGGGCTCTACAGAGCTCTGCAAAAATGCAACTCATCTCAGACAAAGAGCATTATCTCAGCTAGAGGGGCAGTGAGCTGGGTAAAGAGCAAAATCAAATCGCAGGGAGGGCGGGCCAATTCAACCCTTCCATCTCGCAACACGCTCAACTGAGACCATGCTGCAAAAATCTCTCATCCTGAAAATTCTCTGTTAGTTAACATTTCAGTTACCGCAGGAAGTTCCTGAGACATTAGCATATGCATGACTATCAACCATCCCATCGAGACAGGGCCAAGGATGTGACAAGCCTCTTACCACAAGCCTCGCCCTTGCTGTGTGGCTCGCAGAAGGCGGCAACGGCGCAGGGAGATGGAGGCTCCTGCCCGGCCTCTCCTCCAGCGGTCACTGTGGGAGGTGAGGGGCTTCCCCAGGGTTTCCAGAGCTGTGCTGCTGCCCCGGGGACGGAACCCAGCGACAACCAACGATTCCTTCACACCAGCGAGCTGTCCAGTGAGGGTTGACTTTATCCAGAGCAAGGTTCAGGGAACACGAAGGAGGTACGTGAACACATCACAATCTAGGACTCTTCATGATCTGGCGATGAAGATCGCCACCCCATTCTCTGGGTCAGGTACGTTTATAGAGGAGCAAGTGGCTGGTTCTCACAGCTGGCAGGCGGTCGGGGGCCTGGCTGCCCTTCCTGCCATGAATAGTCTCAGTAGTCCCTTCTTGATTTTGATGGTGAAAGACAAGACAGAAGCCAGAACGGTGACTGAAAGTGACTGGGCCTTACCGTCTGGGAAACCTAAAGACACAAATGCTCATGGGGTAGCGTTCTGCAAGGCAGTGGCCCCTGCACCCGGCACAGAATTTCCTGCCACATCGCCAAGGTAGAAACGCGGCTGTCCATTCTTGGAGGCCCTACCCTCTGTTCCAGGGAAACATGAAACCACCTGGACAAAAAGCTACGACAAGTAAGCAAAACACAAACCTGAACTCAAGGAAGTGGAGAAACTGGAACCCTCACACGTCGCATCACTGGTGGGAATTCAAAATGGAATAGCCATTTTAGAAAAGTCTGGCGGTTCCTCAACATGTTAAACAGAGTTGCCACGGAACCCAGCAGTTCGGCACCTAGCTACACATCCCAGGTAACTGAGGACACGCAGACACAGACACCTGTGTGTGAGTGTTCGCAGCAGCATTCCTCACACTAGCCAAAAGGTAGAAACAGCCCAAATATCTGCAACCGATGGACGAATGAAAAGCAGCAGTAAGTTTTGCTTCTGTCCATTTCGGGCTAACTGGGACTGGACTTAACATCTTGATGTTAACGACTGCAACACTGCTCAGAATAAATCTAACAACTGTCTTCAAACACAGGAAAGGACTGTGACCTGACAGAAGGAAAACGTGAGTTAAGCCCTTGAACCCAGTGGCACTGTTTGGACCACCATGAGGGAGGAGAATCCCAAGCAGGGTTTGGGACGTCAAGGAGGTTGAGACGGACAGGCTGAGGAGGTTGAGACTGTACTCAAATATGCTTTCCCAACATTCTTATTTTACTAAATTACTAACAATGACAGGAGAGAAAGTGTGAGAGTGTATGTGTGTGAAAGAATATAAGCTCTCTCTATATAATAAGTTCCACCTATGCAGTCCTTTGTGGTTTATTCTAAAAATCCAGCTACAATATATAACATAACTTACTAGAAAATGGTTTTGGAACCTACTTACAAACTGGATAATTCTTATATCCAGAGACCTGGAAAGGAGGGAGCTAAGCAAAGAGAGGGTTTGTGCGGGAGCCCTTGGGCTCACTGCCGATCACTAAGCAGCTGTATGTGCACAGGGCGCAGCTCGGACTGACTGGAAAGGACGGGGTGCTGGGAGCTGGCCAGCGCAGAGCTCACGCAGGGCTGAAGGGTGCTGAGTGTGGGTCTGCCATGGGAGAGTGCTCTCGCTGAACAGACAGAAAGGCCACTCAAGAGCAGAAGCTACTACTCTAAAGGCACTCTGAAAAGTAAAGACCAACATGAAACCAAATCTGTAAATAAGTCACTTGCTTATCAGAATAAAGGGCAAGTCTTTTCAAAGGAAGATGAAAAAGCTATACACACAATGACATGACATCTACAATGTCCACCCTTCAATAAAAAATTATTAGACATATAAAACATGTGTCCCATAAGTAAGAGAAAAATTACATAAACACAGATCCACATATTACATAGATAATGGAACTTTCAGATAAGAACTTTTTCTTTTCTTTCCTTTCTTTTTTTTAAGAGACCTATGTTGCCCAGGCTGGCCTCCAACTCCTGGGCTCCAGCAATTCCTGCCTCAGCCTCCTGACTAGCTGGACTGTAGGCATATGTCACCACAGCTGGCTCAGAAAAGAACTTTAAGGTGTCTCTTATAAACGTTCTCAAGAGTTTAAAGTAAAGCTTGAAAATGATAAGAAAAGAAAAATGATACAAAAAAGAACCAAATAAAAATTGCAGAGATAAAAAACATGAAAAAGTCACTGAACAGGATTAGCTGCAAACTAAAAAGTCAAAAGGAAAGATAAGTGAACTTAAGGACACAACAAATTCTAAACCTAACCACAAAGAGGAAAAGACTGAAAAGTAATAACACAAACAGATGCTCAGTAACTTCTTTGGCAATACCAAGCAGTATGTACTTGGAGCTTCCAGAGGTAGGAGAGAGAGAAAAACAACAAAAAAAACCCAAAGAAATAATGACCAAAAATTTCCCCAAATTGACAAAAATGATAAATTCACAGATCCAAGAAGGCCAATGAATACTGAGCAAGATAAACATAAATCCTGTGAGAAGGTCCATGGGAACCAAACAGCTGAGAAACCAGAGATACACCTTAAAACCACCCAGAGAACAAATATACCCGTTAGGTACAGAAGAGCAATGATGAGCATTACTACAGACTTCTCATCAGCAGCTATGCAAATCAAAAGACAGTGGGATGGCATCTTACAAGGTCTAAAAAGAAATAAAAAGCCTGTCAATCTAGAATTATAGATACTACAAACATGTTGTGTATTTGGCAAAAATAAACTTTAAAAATGAAGACAAGGCCAGGAACGGTGGCTCATGCCTGTAATCCCAGCACTTTGGGAGGCCAAGGTGGGCAGATCACTTGAGGCCATGAGTTCGAGACCATCTTGGCCAACATGGTGAACCCCCGTCTCTACCAAAAATACAAACACTGGCCAGGCACGGTGGCTCACTCCTGTAATTCCATCACTGTGGGAATTTGAGGCAAGTGGCTCACTACAGGTAAGGAGTTCAAGACCAGCCTGACCAACATGGCAAAACCTTGTGTCTACTATTAATATAAATTTAGCTGGGTGTGGTAGTGCACACCTATAATCCCAGCTACTTAGGAGGATGAAGCCGGGGAATTGCTTGAGCTTGGGAGGCGGAGGTTGCAGTGAGCCGAGACTGTGTCACTGTACTCCAGCCTGAGTAACAGAGTGACACTCCATGTCAAAAAAAAAAAAAAAAGGGCCACGTGTGGTGGCTCATACCTGTAATCCCAGCACTTTGGAAGGCCCAGGCAGGCAGATTGCGAGGTCAGAAGATTAAGACCATCCTGGCTAACGTGGTAAAACCCCATCTCTACTAAAAATATAAAAAATTAGCCAGGCGTGGTGGCACGTGTCTGTAGTCCCAGCTACTCAGGAGGCTGAGGCAGGAGAATTGCCTGAACCCGGGAGGTGGAGGCTGCAGTGAACCAAGATTGCCCCACTGCACTCCAGCCTGGGTGACAAAATGAGACTCTGTCTCAATACATACATACATACATACATACATACATACATACATAAATAAGCAAGCTGGGTGTGGTGGTGTATGCCTGTAGTCCCAGCTACTTTGGAGGCTGAGGCATGAGAATCGCTTAAACCTGGGAGGTGGAGGTTGCAGTGAGCTGAGATTGCACCACTGGCACTCCAGCCTGGGTGACAGAGCAAGACTCTGTCTCCAAAAAAAAAAAAAAAAAGAGATGTAATAATTTTGAAACTAATAAAAGATGTGAGAATCTGTAGCTAGTACACCTGCACCCCACAATAAAAATTTCTGCCCTTCAAAAGGCACCAAGAAAATGCAAAAACAAGGCACAGAATAGTAAAACATATTTGCAACACATCTGTTGTGTATGATAGCTCACTTCCAAGCAGGATGCTTACAGAACTCTTAAAACACAGCAACAATAGGACAAATATCCAAAGTTTGAAAGATGGAGAAAACATCTGAAGAGATACTTTATAAACATATACAAATAGCATATAGATTAAAGGATTAATACATCGGATCCTATATATCAAGTAGCCTGTACAACCTCAGTCATCAGGGAAATGCAAAAATCGAAAAAGTTCACTATGCCGCAGATATACAATAACTGGAACTCTCTCTCATACACTGCTGATGGAAATGTGAAATAATGTACCCACTTTGGAAACTGTTGTATTTCTTATAGAGCTAAACGCACATTTATCATAAAACCCAGAAAGTATTTTTACCCAAGAGAAACAAAGATATGCCCACACAAAAGACTGTACTTGAATATGCTTTCCTAACATTCTTATTTTGCTAAATTACTAGTAATAGGAGAGTGTGTATGCGTGAGACAGAATATACAACATTATCTCTATATCATAAGTTCCACCTAGATAGTCCTTTGTGGTTTATTCTAAAAACTCACCTACTATTTATAACATAATTTACTAGAAAATGGATTTGGAGGGCTAGGTATGGTGGCTCACGCCCATAATCCCAGCATTTTGGGAGGCTGAGGTGGACAGATCGCGAGATTAGGAGTTCGAGACCAGCCTGGCCAAAATAGTGAGACCTGTCTCTACTAAAAATATAAAATATTAGCCTGGCGTGGTGGTGGCCGCCTGTAATACCAGCTGCCTGGGAGGCTGAGGCAGGAGAATTGCTTGAACCAGGGAGGCAGAGGTTGCAGTGAGGCAGAATTGCGCCATTGCACTCCAGTCCAGTAACAGTGTGAGACTCCATCTCAAAAAAAAAAAAAGAAAGAAAAAGAAAATGGATTTCGAACCTACTTACAAGCTGGATAATTGTTAATATACACAGCAGTGGGAATTATCAGCAATGGCTCAAGGCTGGCAGTAATTATAGATTCCAGATTCAGAGACTTTTGGTGCCGGAAGGACTCACTGGTGGAGCCTCAGCCATCCACCATCTCTGATCTCCTCTTTTTTCAAAACTTTTTAAATTTAGATGGAGTCCCACTCTGTTGCCCAGGCTGGACTGTGATGGCACAATCTCAGCTCACTGCAACCTCTGCTTCCTGGGTTCAAGTGATTTTCCTGCCTCAGCCTCGCGAGTAGCTGGGACTACAGGCACACACCACCATGTTCGGCTAATTTTTGTATTTTTAGTTGAGACAGGATTTCACGATGTTGGCCAGGCTGGTCTCCAGCTCCTGACCTCGTGATCTGCTCTCCTTGGCCTCCCAAAGTGCTGGGATTACAGGTGTGAGCCACTGTGCCTGGCCCTCCCCAGAACTTCGGTTTTGCCTGGGCACATGGCCGCCTACCTAAAGACTCTACTTCCAGCCTTCCTGGCATCTTGGTGTGGCCAGGTGACTAAACCCTAGGCAGTGGGATGTGAATGGACACACAGTCTTCCAGACAATGCATGGTGAAAGGAACATCCCAGAACTCCAGAGCTTTTCAGCCTCTCCCTCTCCAGATGGCTGGAAGATAGCAATGGAAAAAACTTCCTGGACTTGGTTGAAGAAGGTGGAGTCAATCCACAGCACGGGCTCACACATCTCCAAAGTGTTCTACCACCCGGAAATAAACCTGTATCCTACTCCAGCCACCGGACCTCTGGCTTTCTTTGTTAGTGCAATTTAGCGTACAGCCTAAGTGACAGACTCACCAAAACCTTCCATTTTACAGATAAGAAAATAGAGCCACAGATGTTCAGTGAATCCCCTTAGGTTACACAGGTTATTGGCAAAGAGCAACACTTTGAAACCAATTCTTCTAATTCAAGGCTCTTCCTAAGTTCATGTACTGATCAGGGATATGTCTATGCATTAGGCAACTTCTGGGACCGTGGAGAAGACTATGCTACTCATTCTCTACGGAAGACTAAAATTTGGCCATTTGATTTCCAGCTTTTTTTTTTTTTTAACATGGGTAAATAGAAAAGGCATTTTATTTTTAAATTTTAGAATAGTCAGTTGACAAATACAAATGATATATATTCAAGGCATACAACATGATCATTTGATATAAGTAGACACTGTACTGAATTCCAGAGTGAAAATAATTAACACAACAGTCACTCCCCATAGTTACCATTTGTGTGTGTATGTATGTGTGGGGGCGGCGAGGACACTTAAAACCGGCTCTCATCACATTTCAAGTAAACAATGCGGTGTTACTAACTACAGTCACTGTGCCCAGCACTCTCCTCCTACATAAATGAAGCTCTGCACCCCCGGAGGAACATCTCTCCATGCCCCTCATACCCCGGAGCCCCAGCTTCTGAGTCTGACTTTGTAGATTCTGCATTAAGTGTGATCACGTGGGATTTATCATTTTGTGTCTGGCTTATTTCACTTATCCTGATGCCTACTAGGTTCATGCACATAGTCACAAATGGCAAGGTTTCCCCTTGTTTAAGGACTAAATAGAATTCCCTTTTCTTTAAAATTTTTTTTTTGTTTTTAAAGAGACAGGTCTCTGTGACCCACGCTTGAGTGCAGTGGTGCAATCGTAGCTCACTGCAGCTTTGAACACCATGGCTCCAGTGATCCTCCTGCCTCAGCCTCCTGAGAAGTTGGGATTATGGGTGTGAGCCGCTACATACCACATTTTCTTTGTCCTCTCAGCTGTCGAAGGGCACTTAGGTTGATTCCCTATCTGGACTACTGTGAATAATTCTGCAGTGAACGCAGGAGTGCAGGCATCTCTCTGAGATCCTGATTTCGATTCCTTTGGATACATACCCAGAACAGGGGGCTGTTAGATCATATGGTAGTTCCATTTGTAACTTTTTTGGGCACCTCCATAATGTTCTCCGTCATGGCTGTATGAATTTACATTCCCACCAACAGTGTACAAGGGTCTCTTTCTCTACACCCTCATCAACTTTTGCTGTCTCCAGAGTTTTTGGTTAACAGTCATGATATCTCATTGTGGTTCTGATTTGCATTTCCCTGATGATTAGTGGTGTTTCTAGTTCTTTGACTTAAACAGAAGTCTTTCTGAGAGAATACAATTAGTCATTTTCTATAGTAGGGAGAAATACAACACAGGACAAAAAGCCCAGAACTAAGGCAAACAGGCCCTGCATTCTGGCCCTGGCTCTGCAGTGCACTGGCTGTGTTCCCTCGGGTAAACACGCCCATGGGAATCGGCCTGACATCCTCTTGAGCCACACGGCACTGTAATTATCCACCTGCAGGTCTGCCTTCCCTTGTCTAGCCCATCCGTCCTGGTCTGGGCTGGTGGGTGGGTATCACGCCCAACTCTGTGTCACAAGGAAAGTGGATGCCTGGGACACTGCAGGTTTGCTGGACAGATCCGACACACAAGTCGTTCGGATCTGTTTCCTCATCATAAAAGGAGAAACTGGACTGGACAGAGACCTTTCAGCTTTTTTGAGCAACAGGTGCTTTCCATTCCTTGCAAGCTTTGAGCTCCCTGCAAGGTTTTCAGTACTCTTGGCCCCACCCACTCAACATCATATGCTCACCCTATCCCCTTTGTCAACCAAAGTAAAACACCTCTGCACATCTCCAAGTGCACCTAAGACCCTTGGACCCCAGCACCCAGTTGGGAAACAATGGGTTAAGCCTTTCTTGTGGCAGCCTTCAGGTTTCCTCTGAGTTACAGTCAGAGGGAGAAGCAAACAGCAAGCAACAGGGGGTTTGCAAGAAAGTGCTAAAGGCGAGACCCACAGAGGATAAAGGAATTTCATAGCAGAGAGGACAAAGACCCCAAGAGAAAAGGGAAGAAACACGGAGCAGAAAATGAAAGCCATCTTGGGGGTTCAGGGTACAGAGAAGATATCTTGGGGGTGTGGGGCACAGAGAAGCCATCGTGGGGGTGTGGGACACAGAGAAGCCATCTTGGTGGTACAGAGAAGACATTTTGGGCATACGGGGTACAGAGAAGCCATCTTGGTAGTACGGGGTACAGAGAAGCCATCTTAGGGTTACAGAGAAGCCATTTTGGGCATACGGGGTACAGAGACATCATCTTGGTAGTATAGGGTACAGAGAAGCCATCTTGGGAGTGTGGGGTACAGAGAAGCCATCTTAGGGGTACCGGGTACAGAGAAGCCATCTTGGGGGTACAGGGTGAAGAGAAGCCATCTTGGGGGTACAGAGAAGCCATCTTGGGGGTATGGGGTACAGTGAAGCCATCTTCGGGGTATGGGGTACAGAGAAGCCATCTTGGGGGTACAGAGAGGCCATTTTGGGAATATAGGGTACAGAGAAGCCATCTTGGGGGTGTGGGGCACAGAGAAGCCATCTTGGGGGTAGGGGGTACAGAGAAGCCATCTTCGGGGTATGGGGTACAGAGAAGCCATCTTGGGGGTACAGAGAAGC
>PVKV010009174.1:35280-82917 GCA_004027835.1 Alouatta palliata
TACAGAGAAGCCATCTTGGGCATACGGAGTACAGAGAAGCCATGTTGGGGGTATGGGGTACAGAGAAGTCATCTTGGGGGTGTGAGGCACAGAGAAGCCATCTTGGGAGTACAGGGTACAGAGAAACTATCTTGGGGGTGTGAGGCAGAGAGAAGCCATCTTGGGCGTACAGAGTACAGAGAAGCCATCTTGGGAGTATGGGGTACAGAGAAGCCATCTTGGAGGTGTGAGGCACGGAGAAGTCATCTTGGGGGTATGGGGTACAGACATGCCATCTTGGGGTACGGGGTACAGAGAAGCCATCCTGGGGGTACAGAGAAGCCATTTTGGGGATATGGAGTACAGAGAAGCCATCTTGGGGGTGTGAGGCACAGAGAAGCCATCTTAGGGGTACAGAGAAGCCATTTTGGGGATATGTGGTATACAGACAAGACCAGGGAGTGGGAGAACAGGTAAGAACTCAGTGACAAAGTAAATCCAATTCCATACATCCAAACTTCCCTTGAAATCAGAGTCTGGAATTGGTATTCATTACAAAGATCCTGCAAAGGTTAAACTATGCTCAGTATATTCTACCTAGGAGAGTAGAGAAGGATGCCTAGACCAATGCCTGGTAAAGCGTAAGCCCACAATAAATACAGTAAATGACTATCAGTAAATTAGTAAATAAATATTCTGGAAAGACTGCCATGTGAAATACCCAAAATATGGATGGCTATAGGTTTACACTTTAGTTATCTGAAAAAATTAATTGGCTTCATTTGTCCAGCATGTCACTTTTCTTTTCCTAGAGAATTCACCACTCCTAGGTCTCAGTCATCTATCAATTCAGTTAAAATACACATAGTCATACAATTGGCTCATTGACTCGCCTACTTGCGTTCAGGAGTAGGTGAGTGATTGCACTAAAGGGGGATGCAGGTCCTTCTTTCAGTTTCAGGAAGACAGACACACACAGGATCTGAGGCCAGTAAACTGGGGGGGGCAGCCCCCCGCCACGTACAGTGCCATATGGAAACTACTAATCCTGTCCCACAATTTGGTTGCAATAAACTAAAATTGACATGCATACGATTTAATCTGATAAATATGTATACATATATTTATAAAATTTTATCATACTATGCAGGCTACATGCTATCTTCTGCCCTGATTTTCAAATTTAACAGGATGAGATGAACCTCATTAAATATTCTGTTTTGATATCTTTTTAAAGATAGATTTTATAATTTATTTTATCATTCACCAATGATTGGAGGAATATTTTATTATTTAGAGCACGTTTAGGTTTGCTGCAAAATTAAGCAGAAGGTATAGAGATTTTCCATACACTGCCTGTTCCCACACATGCAGTCTTACCCATTACCAACACACCTCGCCAGAGTGGTTCACCTATGACAACCGATGAACCTACACGGACACGTCACTGTCACCCAAAGTCCACAGCTTACACTAGGGTAGACTCACCCAAAGTCCACAGTTTACATTAGGGTAGCCTCTTGGTGTGGTGCATTCTATGGGTTTGGTAAAATAAGGACACGTACCCAGCATTAAAGTTTCACACAGAATAGTTTCATTGCCTTAAAATCCTCTATGTTCCACCTGTTCACGCTTTCCTCCCCCAACCCCTGGCATCATTTTTAAAAAGTACATAAATATTCCATTGTTAGATGAGGTGAGTCAAATGTATTCAACCCTCCTAATAACAGGCTTTTAGATTATTTCAGGTTCTTTGCAATGATGAACCACTCTGAGAGACATCTCAACAGCTGGTATTTGTATACAAGTATGATTATTTCCTCACAATACATTCCTAAGAGTGGAATTTCTGGGTCAAAGGATATGCACATTTTGACGTGCATTTTAAAATTTACTTAAATGTGTTTGTACTGATTTTCGGTCCCATCGGGGCTGCCTTAGAGAAGCTATTTTCCCACACTTCCACAAACAGTAAATCATTGTTGATAGATGGAAATGACTTGCCTGTGATGGTCACAGGAGGCGACAAATCCTAGGCAGACAGGGGCGGTCCAGGTGAAACCTGACTGTCAGGCTGAAGACAGTTTAAAGCCTAGCTACAAGTCCTGGATAAATCCACGGAAGGGACTGGGAACCTTCCGTCCCATTTGGCACACTTTCCTCCGATCGATTAACCCCTCTTCACCTATTTCACACACCTACCCTTCCCCAATTGTTTTTTTACACTGTTGTGCCCACCTTTGAGGGCTGACTTTGTTTTAGCCTTTTTTTTTTTGCAAACTCACAATCAGCATGCACGCCTCCATTCTGAGTCCAAATAAGCCCCTGACCCAGCCACACTGGGGGAAACACCATCTGACTTCTGGCGGGGGACCACCAGAGCCCCGCCTCTCCGCTGAGAGCTGTTTTGTGCTTAATGACATACTTGTCTGCCCTCCTCATACTCTGGTTATCAACATAATCTCATTCTTCTTGGAGGCAGGACAAGAACTCAGGTTACTGCAGTAATACTGTAACCCTCCACCCCCACCCGCTTCGGCTGCCCCACTCAATGGAAGCCGTGGTGGCCAGAAAAGGGCAACCGGGGCTGAGAGGGCTATTAACGCACCCGTTGAGAGCTGTTAACATGCCGTTAGTCCCGGAACATCCCCTGTGGGGCTTCAGGGTCACGGGCATCTGCTTGGGCGCCATGGTGGTCCCCTCGCCTGGACGCAGGAGTCCGCCGAGGGAGTCACTTGCCACATGCCTGGTCCGGCTGCAAGCCCCGTGTGGAGCGCGCTCCTGCGCTGGCCATTGGAGCCCCCGGACCCCGCGCTGGTTTGCTGACACAACCCTCCCACTTGGAGCTGAGAGCACAGTCACGTGGCCACGGGATAGGCCAAAGCCAAGCCAGGTGCGGCTCCCGGGCCGAGAGAGGCCTGGGCAGGGGCATCACCGGCTGCGGACATCTGGGCTGGCAAAGCAGCACTGAAAAAAATCCTGCGTCAACTGTCTTTCCTTAGTGGTGAGAATGGAAACGTTATGCTAATTATCATTTAGCATAACATTTACATATTTCTGTGATTTCTTATTTTTGGGTCACGCATATTTTTCTTATTCAACCTATACAAATTTTACATCAAGCACGTTCTAGGTAACGGGAGTATGTTTTTCCGTATTTAAAAAAAAAAAATGGATTTATCATTTACTGTTGTTCAAATGTCACAAATGTATTACAGGGCATAGAGAACGGAGGGAGTTATAGTGAAACGTCGCCTTGCTGGTGTTTATTTCTGCATCTCTCAAAGTAGCTCATTAAACAGATTCTGCTGGGGAGACCAACAGATCCTAATTACCCCACGGCAGAGTAACACAGACGCTCGCCATTAGGAACTACTGAGAGCAAGGGCGTCTCTCCTGTGAAGGGCACCGCGAGTGTCACAGATTGGGCAGAGGGGAGGCCGCGCTGCGAAGGCAGCAGACCCAGGCTCACCTGGATGTTGTCGAACCTGAGCCCCGGCATGGTGAGCTTCTCCTTGTCCACGAACACGGCGCCGCGCTGCTGGGCGGCCACAGCCCGCAGGACTCCGCGCGTGGCCTCGCCGGGGATCCAGGCGTCGTTCCTGCGGTCCATCTCGCTCATGCTCAGGGCGGTGGCGAAAGGGTCGTCACTCCCCGCAAACACGGCCTGGATGTGCGCGAATGGCTCCGGCGACGCCGACGGCGCAGCGGCCTGGGGCCCTCGCGTGGCCGCGGGTTCGGGGTGCCCCTCGGTCCCGGGCACAGCGAGGGGAGGCGGGCTGGCAGGGGCCGGGGAGCCCGCGCCGGGGTTGCTGACGGAGACGAAGCTGGAGGTGGTGAAGGAGTCGAAGAAGTCCGAGGCCAAGGAGTGGCCGGCGGCCGCGTCTCCGAAGAACGTGCTGAGGCTGGGGCTGGGCTGCACCGCCTGGGGTGGCGTCCGGGCGGGGGCGTCGCTGGCGCCGCCGAAGCTGGGCGACTTCACCATCTGCGGCTCGAAGCCGTCCCCGGGGGCTGGGGGCACGCGCTGGCTGAAGATGGTGCACACCGGGACCGGGTCTGCGGCGGGCGGCGGCGTCTGCTCGGGGCGCGCGGCTTCGGCTTCGCTGCCTGCGGTCTCGTGGGCCGCGTCCTGCCTTGGGGCCCCACCACTGCCGGGGGCTGCGGCCTCGTCCTCCGGGGCGTCGCTGGGCGCACAGTCGCCGTCGGCCTCGCCGGTGGGACTCGGAGTGGCCGCGGGCTCTGGGCCTGGGTCGCCTTCCCCTCGGGGCTCAGCTTCCTCACGCACCCGGCCCAGGTCACCCGCGTCGCCCTCGCTGTTGTTGGGGGAGTCGGAGATGAGGACGCTCTCCATCATGTGCTCGTTCAGCTTGTCCACGAGGGGACTCGAGTCTTCCGATGCGCTCTCGTTCTCTTCGGATCCAAACTCATCTCCGCCGAGATCGATGGTCTCCTCATGGAAGAGCAACCCCTGCTCCTCCGCAGACGCGAGCGGAGGGAGGTGCGGGGCCTCCGGGGCCGGGGTCTCCTCGCCGCCGCCAGCGTCCTCCATGCCCCTGAAAGCAAAACAGAGAAGGCCCCTGAGCGGGATCGTGTCCTCAACCGAACATGCCTCTTGCTTATGGCCTGCAATGGCTCAGACTCCACTTCTCCAGCTTCTTATCCACGTGTTTTTGATTACGATAAAAGACACATACAGTGTACCACCGTAAGTTCAGTAGTGTCAAGTACATCTACGTGTTCGGGCAACTAATCTCCAGAACTCTTTTCGACTTGCAAAACTAAAATGCTATCCCCATTAAATCCCCCACCCCGCCAACCCTGCCACTACGAAATAAGCGGAATCACCGATATTGCCTTGTGACTGGCTGATTTTACTCAGCATAAAGTCCTTAAGGGCTACTTACGCTGCAGCTTGGGCAGACTTTCCTTCCTTTTTACGGCGGAATCACATGCCACCCTATCCACACTACATTTTGTTGACTCAGCCATCTGCTGATGAACACGTGGGTTGCTCCCACCTTTAAGCCATTGTGAATGCTGCTGCAACGAACATCGGTGTACAACATCCCTTTGAGACCCTGCTTTCAATCATTTTGGGAATATACCTAGAAAGGACTGCTGGATAATATGGTAATTTTATTTCTAATTTTTTTAGGGACCAAAAAACTTCTTCATAGTGGCTGAACTAGTTGTCATTCCTACCAACAGTGCACAAGTGTTCCAATTCCCGTCCTTGCCAGCCCTCATTAGCCATTCCAGAGGTGAGCTTCCAGCCATATAAACGCTATTTTATTCTGAGACTCAGCTGAAGTCCCTCCTCTTTCATGAAGCCTTCCTAAGACCCTTTAACCTATAATAGTCTCTTCACTCTTCCCCATGCTGCCCCCCTCCCCGCCGACCTCATATTATCTGCCTAACTGTGGACTGAGACAGTGAGTATGACATGAGAAACTTAAACACTAAGAAAACAAAAGCACGCTCACTGAGCAAGGATGGCTGAAGCTGACAACACAACCAGCTCACGTTTATCGGCACATGCTACACCCATGGTTGTGTATACACACGCGATTCTCAGAACATGCCTCTGAGATAGCTGCTATCGCTGTCTTTGCACATGAGGACACTGAGGCCTCGGGAGGCTGTGTTAGCGGAAATCACACAGCTAGTGAGTGGGAAACCAGTGCTGCCAACGCTGGCATGCTGAGGGGCCACTGGCTGGTAGAGGCCACAGAATGAGACAAAGAGCTTCAACTGTAAAAAAGTATTTGTTCCTTTCCTTGAAAAACGTTTCCTTTATGTAGTTTTACTCTCATAGTGAACAAATTTAAGTTAAGGAAATCTAAGAGACTATGATAAAAGATAAGGGATATTTTTCAGAATAAAACAACATGTATCTTTTTTACTTAAAAAATGCTACTTGGCTGATTTCTAGGTAAGACTACCTTTTTCTCACTGTCAACACTTCCATCACAGTATTCTAAATCAGTTATCCTTCCCAAAACATTAAAGTAGATAATCCAGGTTACACATTTTGAAGTTTCTGGTTCAGCCTGGTCAGTTATTAACTCCCTTACTTATACATTCATCCAATAATTATCAGGTATAAATGAATCAAAACCACAATGAAAAGGAGTAAAAGCTTTTTTTCCTGCTATGTTTCACTGGGAGCCCAAAGAAACTGCCCTAGAACCCCAAAAAGGGAAGGCTCTTTGCATGGAAAGGCTGCTCCTCCGGGTACTGTCGGGGCAGGGATGGAGGCTGGGCACAGGGGCAAACAGCAGCATGAGGCAGTGCCCTCTGCATCTCCCAGCAGAACCCGAAGGCACTACCATGGTCTTCGTATTTTATTTTAGAAAAAAGAGTTTATTTCCAGATAAGCTAATGATGAGAGAAAGGGATTTTCCCTCCCTCTAATCTCCCCTCAGCCCTAGTAAGATTCTAGGTTCTAAAGCTAACTCTGATTCAATCTCGTAGATTTTAAAAATGTTATTTCCTTTGTGAAGAAACTTTTTTAAGAAAAAAATCTTACTATTGTGGAGATGCTGCTGCTTTAAACCTCTAAGATGTGGGGAAACGTGTTTATCAGAGATAAGATAACAAGGCACATTGCCTGGAATCACCTCATCAAAATAATAAAAATTACGGTAAAATGCTTCCAAAGCTTAAAACTTTGTAAATTGTAAATTAAAAAGGAATCTCCAAAATTTTCATTAATACCTGCGAACCACTTTTGAGAAGAGAAGAAAATGAAAAAATAAATTTTATTCTTAAGTAAATTCCAAAGTAATAAAAAGCCCTAATAATTTAGGGCAGGGATGATTGCTTTTACTTTCACACAAATAAAATCTAGATACAAGAAAGTGCTTGTAAGTGGGGATCTCAGAGTTTACTTCTCTAGAAAATCCAGAGAAATGCTCACATACAAATGATGTAAAACATGATTTAGATGATGCTTTTAGGAATGTGAAGACATACATATTATAAAGCTACATCTATAAATTGTATACATTAAGATTTCCTGAGAAGAGACATATAATTTGTAGCAAAATCGCTTCTTCACTTAACTGTTTCCCGACTCTAGTCTTATTCCAAGGTAAGGTTCAAATGCAAAGCAGACACTAGTAATAACCATGTATCTATGACCAGACAGTTCTATAACCATAAAAAAAGTACAACCAGTAGTTAAGTCTTCCCACAAAGAAAACATAGGGTCCAGATGGATTACCAGTGAATTCTACCAAAGATTCCCTACAGATAATTCCTACTGTATAAAAATCCTTGCAGAGAAGAAAAAAGACACATGACCCAATTCACTTTATAAGCCTAATATAACCTTGAGACCAAAATTTGACAAGACGTACTAAAAGGGAAACTATCATCCCACTCATGAACACACATGCAAAAATCGTGAAATAGCAGCTAACTGAATCGGCAATGTATTTATTTTCACACCATAGTCAGGTTATCCCAGAGATGTGCTACTGGTTTAATGTTAGGAAATCTATTTATATAATTCAACACACTGATAGATTAATAAAAAGTACATGACTATCTCAATAGAGGCACAAGAAAGTATAGGATAAAATTCAGCATCTGCTTCAGATAAAAAAGGGCCTGCCAGCAAACTAGCAACAGAAAGTAAAACCCTTAATTCAACGAAGGGTATCTACCAAAAACCTAGAGGAAACCTCAAATTAATGGTGACATGTTTAAAGCATTCTCTTTAAAAGTAGAAAAAAGATAAAGATGCGCTCTTCAGTATTTGTATCCTGCCTAACACTGGAGGCCTCAGGCAGGATTAAGACAAGAAAAATAACTAAAAGCTACAATAAAAACTGAAAAGAAAAAAAATTCTGGTGTATGATTATTTATTTAAAATACATAAAAAATCTACGGTTTAAAGACTAAAATATCACAGGGAATATGTAGCACACATCAAGGGAAGAGGTGGATTTTCCTTGAGTGATGTGTAGACAAATCACGCATCTGGGGAAAAATAAACTGGAACCTTGCCTCACCTCAGATACAGTATCAGTCTCAGGCACAGTAAAAACTTAACTGTGGGCTGGGCATGGTGGCTCATGCCTGTAATCCTAGCACTTTGGGAGGCCAAGGTGGGTGGATCACAAGGTCAGGAGTTCGAGACCAGCCTGGCCATCATGGTGAAACCCTGTCTCTACTAAAAATACAAAAAAATTAGCCCATTGTGGTGGTGAGCACCTGTAATCCCAGCTACTCGGAAGGCCGAGGGAAGAGAATTACCTGACCCAGGAGGTGGAGGTTGCAGTGAGCCGAAATCATGCCAGGACACTTCATACCACGACAGTCGGGCCTGGGTGACAGAGCAAGCCTCCGCTCAGTGGGAAAAAAACCAAAAACCAAACCAAAACTTAATCGTGAAAGGCAAAACGTCAAAACTTTCAAAAGAAAACATAAGAGAATATATTTTCAAGGTAGGGAAAGCCTCTTAAACTAGGCGTAATAAATAGGTACAAACCATAAAGGGAAAATGGATATATTTGCCATATTAAAATTGAAAGTTTTATCATTAAAAACCCCAAAAAAATGAAACAATGTAACTGAGAAAGAATTAACACCAAGAACACATAACGAATTCCTATAAATTAAGAGGACACTAAATAATCCATTAGAAAAATGAAAAACAGAGCTGAAGTGGGTATACATTTAAACATACATGTTGACAAACAACTTGGTATTATCTAGTAAAGTTTAAAAAGCACATATCCTATCACTTAGATAACTACACATCTTGATTTTTCCCAGAACAATTTAATTTTTCACCCATGGTCTAAGTTATTACTATTATTTTATCAGTATTATCTGAGACATAGTCTCGCTCTGTCATCCTGGCTGGAGGGCAATGGCACCATGGTGGCTTACTGCAGCCTCAACTTTCTGGGCTCAAGCCATCCTCCTGCCTCAGCCTCCCAAGCAGCTGGGACTACAGATGCGTGTCCCCACACTCAGCTATTTTTGTATTTTTCACAGAGATGGGGCCTCAATATGTTGGTCAGGCTGGTCTTGAACTTCTGGACTCAAGTGATCCTCCTGCCTTGGCTTCCCAAAGTGCTGAGATTACAGGTGTGAGCCAATGTGCTGGGCCTCAGTAAAATCATTACATGTCTCCTTTCTCTCTTAAAGGAGTCTTGGTTGAGACGATAAATATGTGGTCATAGTACCTAGTACCTAGCAATTGCATTGTTACATATATATCACGGAAGAATTTCTGTACACGAGCAGTGGAAGCTATGATGTTGAATTTCATAAACAACAAATCAAAATACCTTTCTTCTAAAGCCCTAAAAGAAAAAAGTGGAAATGAACACTGCCTGTAGACACAAAAATAAGTAAATAAGTAGACTGGTATAGTAAAATAGAAAATATTGAACCAGTGGTGAAAATCAGTGAACTGTTCCATATCTAACACATCAATTATGTTTGGATCTCACAAATACAATTTTGCACAAAGAATGAGTAGAAAAATAAATAGCACGATTCTGTATATTCGAACGTAAATTAAACAAAAATGTTGAATTCAAACACACTTTTTTGTGTTAGGAACACAAACACATTTGGTCACACTGGAAAGAAAAGCCAGGATATAGTAATATCCACTTTAGTGAAGGAGGGGTGGAAGGCGATGGCATGAGAATTTGACCTGGGAGGGACACACGTGAGTTTCACAGCAATGGGAAATGGTCCCATCTTATGCTGGTAATGGAAGAGTGGGTTGACTTGCTCTTTACAACTCACGTGTCACATATCTTTCTTAATTAAAAATGGAAAAACACAGGTATCTGTTCTTGATTTGTACGTAAGTCTTTACTCCTTCCTGCCATTGGCTTTAGTTTTATTAAACCATAAATAGAATTTTAAGCTTACAGAAGCTTTGCATCACGGTGCAGCAAAGAAATCTGACTTTTTCCTTGTATGAGGGCTTTGCACAAGACTGTGCTTAATTGTTTAATTTTTTAAAAAATAATAAATTTAAGTAATTCTGTATTTGAGAATTAAAAAGTTCCTAATAACATTTAAAACTTGGTTTCTCAGGTTCATTTTCTGGATACATACACTCTATGAATATAAATCTTTTACCAAATTGCAGTCACGTAAAATTTCTTTCCATAGGGGCACTAGGGTGTGTAGAGGAAATCTAGGTAGCATGTATTAATACAAGTCTCCAGGTAATGAACACTCACTACAGATCAAGCATTTTGTCTGTTATTTAATACTCATCATAAACTTACGAAATATTACTATTACCTCCACCATACAGCAGAGAAGACCAAGTGATTTGCCTAACGTCACACTGATGATACCTGATGGCGACAGGCTATCCACACAGGGTTTTCTGCCAATAACCTTTTCTCTGTGCTGGTCACCTCTCAGCTCTCTTTGCAAGATTGCTAGGCTGGGATGGGCAGAGCTCTGAATGCAGGGTCTCAATAACTGTTGAGTCTTAGCTTCACGACCGAGTGAAGTAACCCCTGAAAATCTTGATCTTTTTGATGAGATTGGTACGTCAGAATAAAGAGGATTAAACAGTGGTGCCCATGCACAGACATCTTTTAAAGTGTGAAGAGCTGCACAGATACAAGCATAGTAATTATCATTTTAGCGAGAAAGCAGAATGACAGCAGTTTAGTCACTGTGAAGATCCAGTTAGAAATCACAAAACGTAACTGAATGAGTGATACTGTGACTGTAGTATTTCATTTGCATTTTCCCTGTCCCTCTCTCACCCCAATCACACACAGGGGCCTGGCTCATTATCCACCACTATCTTCTGAATTTACGAAAAGAAAAATGTTTGAATCCAAAGACACCATGTCTTGAAGTAGCCATAAAAAGGTACAAACCGTAGGTCCAAGAAAATTTTTCCTTGGGGCTACTAAAGTCTTTTGCAGTCAAGAGTGAAAAAATGACATGTTAAAACACATCTTTGACGCTATCGCCTTCTGTTGAATAAACGCTTTTACCGTCTTCAGAGTAAATATACTCTACATATTTACTGTGACGCAACAGCGGATATTTACAGTGACTGAAATGCTTTCACGCTGCATTGCAGCCTCCCAACGCTGAGTCTGGCAGGGCAAGTCATTAGTAACCTCTTTCCGCAGGAGGGTGAATTAAGCCTAAGAGAAGTTACGGGGCTTGCTGGGGGCCAGGCTGGCACCGAGGCTGGAGTTGGGGGTCTCGAGGACGCCTGGGCTCGCCAGCAGGCAGCTTCCCCTCCCTGCAACCGCCGCGGGCTGCGGAGACGCTTCCAGCCTCTGCAGACGTGGAGAGCGAGGGCCGCGGCGGCACGGAGCCTGGCACAAGGCGCACGGAGCCTGGCACAAGGCCCGCGGAGCGCAGACGCTCTCGAGTGGGAGGCGACCCCGCGCCCGGACCCCGCGCCCGGACCCCACGCCCACAGCATCCGTCCCAGAGAAGAGCTCCTCGGGCTGAGCCAAGGCCCTGATCCTCACCTGCCACCTGCCCACTGGGGCTGGGGGAAGGGGTCACCTGCGGCCGTGACCAGGGTCCGGGAGGAAGGTCACAGTAGCCAGGTATCAGGGAGCTGAGCCAGTACCCGGCGGCCTTGTGCGCCTGCGCACGCCGGGCCGCCGCGCTCCTACTTCCGCGCATGCCCGGTGCAGGAACCGGTGGCCCCAGCCCCAGGCCGGAAGTGGGGTTCGTTTCCGACTCGTCTGCTGTGGGCAGGGCCTGGAGCCCAAGGTGTGAACGTGCCAGAGAACCAGGAGCCTGTAGTTGAGGGGAACGGACCCTGTAGTTGGAAATGGGAACAGAGACTACACTCCATCTAGCCTGATTCTATCACTTAGAGGCAATAGGCAAGCCTGTGGCAGATGGGGCGGGTGAAACGGAAACGCTTAGGCTATTCTTATTGGCCAGCATATTCTAGAAATCAGTGTTTCTAGGGATTTGTCTTTGTGTTTATCTGTATTTTCTACGTTTCTTACCATGCACCTGCAGTACTTGTATAACAAAATTGATGATAAAGATAATATCAATGATAGGTGGGTGGATTTAGTCCCGAAGCATGAAGGCCCTCTTGGCTCTGCAAGTTAATGTCGGCAAACAGAGTGGCTGAATAGGATTCTCACGTCTCGGCCATTGCTTACTTGAGTTTTAATGTAATCTCTAAAATCTCATCCACTCAACAGATATTCATCCAGCCTTAACTCCATACTATGAGCCGTGCCAGGTACAACTGAGCAAAACCAGACCCAACCATTTCTGTCACTAAGATCAATAAAGGGTAGAGGGAAAAGCTAAATAATCATAGATATGGAGGAAAGATGTGTGGTCCCGGAAACCCTGTTGGAACCTGGCTAGCAGAGTGGTTAGGATATGATGTAGTTTTGAGTCCTTGTAATGCCATTTCTGCTGGCCCAAGGCCAGGGCAGGCAATTTGGGCGGGATGCGCAAGAGGAGCAGTCTCTCCACCAGAAATCTTCAGTCTTTGGAGACCTCTAGAAACCGCAGGGTCTTCCCATCCGAGTCTCATTCGGAAGCATATGCTGGTCCTGTACTACCAGTGGTGCGGCGCTGGCTTTCCTAGTAGTGAAGCACCCATCCTTGGTAGTGCTTCTTTTGCCACACAGGGCTGGGCACCTGCAGAAGTGCATTATGTATGACCCTGACTTAGAACACCTTTGGCCGATCCTAAGGGAGTCAGACAGCTCAAGTGCGCTACCCAACGGACTAATGCGCGCTGCGATTGTGTTAGTCAACTTTGCAGCGTCTTATCTGCAAAATGGAAGCCGAACAGCTTATTCGTAAGGTTTTATGAAGCTGCTTAGGGCAGTGCGTGTGAAGCGTTTGCCCAACGCTCGGGAATGCAAACTACAGTACAAATGACAACACATGGCGGTGCCCAACTACAGCGTGAGAGATTCTTAGATGCGATGGTTTATCGCCGCACACTCCCGACCATCTGAGCCTAGAGCCAGTCTCTGCAGCCCGCCTCCGCCCACCACCCTATTTCCTGTTGGCGGGGCTCTCACCTCCAGTAGTCAGCTAGCTGAGAGCCCGGATATAAGCGCAAGTGGGCATGCGCACAAGCCAGCGCCGCTGCCATTGGCAGCTATTGAGGAGCAGATTGATGACGCAACAGAAAAAAGAGGAAGTGGCCACTACGGAAGCTGTTCTGGGCCAGAAAGACTGCCAGTTTGGAGCTGTTTGCTGTGGGGAGGGAATGAATGGGCGCTGGGAACACGCCCGCGAGGTTGGGACGCGCCGGCAGTAGCGAGGGCCTTAGTGTGTGAGTGGCCGGGGTTGGTCGCTTCCCCGCAGCATGGAGGACGACGCGCCAGTGATCTACGGGCTGGAGTTCCAGGTGGGTCACTTGGAGGGTGGGAGGTGCTGCTCGGCCTGTCTGCTGACTGCACGCACAGTCCCATGGTGACTTCGGTTTGCAGATCTCCCACCAGCCCTACGAGGACCCGTGTCCGTCCCCTAGTTCCTATTTTGCAGAGGAGCAAACTGAGGCTTCAGGAGGTTAAACGGTTGTACTGGATAACAGGGTTGGGACAGGGATCCTGCCTCCTTCCCCTTCACATCCTGTCCTGAACGTGACTTCTCACCTGAAAGTTATCACTCACTTTGGTGTACTCATTTGTTTACACGTCCACCTTTTCCTCTAGAATTTGAGTTCCTGAAGGTAGGAACTGTATGTTATTTTTTTAAAAAGTGTTTGATTTTGAAACAGTTTAAAGTATTCGGAAGAGTTACAAAGATACACAGAAAGTTCTTCCTTACCCTTCACCCAGCTTCCCTTAATGTTAACACTTCACGTAACCACGGTACATTTATCGAAGCCTAGAAATTAACATTGGTACACCAATATTAAGTAAACCATGGACTGTCTTCGGATTTAACTATTTTTGAACTAGTGGCCTATTTTTTATCTTGTATTTTCCAGTGCCTATTCACCATGGCTGTCACATAGTAGGTGTTCAACAAATGACTATGAACTGAATGAGCCCCCAGAGCATAAGCAATGCACATGGCAGTTCAGGACAGCAAGAAAGCTGATGTGGATAGAGTGAACGAGTCAGGGGGAATTAGGTAGGAGATGAGATGAGGGGGAGGACGATGAGGATTGTACAGGGTCTGTTAGAGCCCTGTACTGTTTTTCATCTATTCAAATAGCTTTTAAGAATGTGTTTTCCCTAAAGCATTGAGGGACAAATACAGAGATAGAAACACAGTTCACTGCCATATGAAGTACTTGATAATAATTTTGTGCAGCAATAGTGTTAAAAATATAAATGATATCTGCTTTTAAGTTGGTTACAGTCAGAGAGGCAGCAGTGTTAGTAAAATAATAGATGCCACCGAGACACCTAAGTTTTACATCCTGACTCTAGCACTTACTAACTATGTAACCTTGGGCCTCAATTTCCTTGCCAATAAAATAAGGATCTACCCCCCCACCCCACCACCGTGGCTGTTACAAAATTAAATGAGTTAGTTGGTACACAGTGTGTTCAGTAAGTGTTATTCTAATTGTTATAATGAGACAAAGTTCCTTTTTTTTTTTTTTTTTTTTTTTGTAGAAATGGTGTTTTGCCATGTTGCCCAGGCTGGTCTTGCACTCCTGAGGTCAAGCGATCTGTCCACCTTGGCCTCCCAGAGTGTTGGGATTACAGTCGTGAGCTATAACACCCTGCCCAAGACAAAATTCTTACAAATAAATTTTACACAGGGCAGCAACTAAGTGTCTTGCATAATAAACTGTGCTATAGGGTTTGACCATATCACATTGACAAGACTGATGGCTTAGCTACCAGTGATTGAGCTCTGGACTGTGTGTCAGACACTCTGCTTAGCACTGTACAAACATTCCGTTTAATTCTCACAGCAGTCATTATCGGTAGATGTTATTGTTCCTATTTTACAGATGAAGAAACAGGCTCAGAGCGAACAGTTACCTGTCCAAGGACACTTAGCTGCTAAATGACAGACCCTGGATTCGGACCTGGCTAGGCTCTCAACCCAGACTGACCTCAAAGCCCCTTACCTGCTAAGTTCTACTGCTTTCTCCTTAACTAGGTATACGTAGGGATACGTCGGGGGAGACCGCATGGGTAGATTGAAGGTTCCATAATCTTGTACTATCTGAAGGTGCATGCTTTGCCAGTGCTACTTAATATAACTTCTTGATCTCCTTAAGAAATGTCTCAAAAGACCCAGTATTGTATCTTTGAGGTTAACTGAAATGTGATTTTCTGAGATTTGAAAAATGAATGAAATTGATTCTTCTAAGGAAGTGAAATATATTACTGGATTTTCATCTTTATCTTAAAAGAGGTAGCTGACTTTTGCAACTTGGATTTTATTGGATAGTTCCATGGACCAAGACTTTCTTGAGTTTGAAGAACCATCATTGCAGTAAACAAAAAAAGAACTGAAAATGATAGTGTTTTTCTTTGCTTGTCAGTGACATTCAAATCCCATGGAGAACACTTTACATGAAAAGATGGAGATCTGATTATTGACTATGGAATGAAGGTAGTGAGGCTTGAAGTGTAAAGGGAAGTACTATACCTGCAAATAAAAGACCAACATAGAGGGTCATTAAGATAGCAAAATGCTGAGCAAATTAATGGCAATTGCTCTGAATTTTTTATAATTATATTTGAAATGAATGAAATGTCAAATGATATTTGAAATGCTTTTGCACACTTTTAGTTTACTAGTTAGTAGAAATCTGTTTTCTCAATATGAATTTAATGAACACTTGTCAGTTAACACAACAGCAGTTTTTGTGACTATCTCAGTGTGTACAAACAGTGTGACGTCTCTCCTGCAATCATGTTTCTTCGAACTTTTGACATTAAGAGACCTTCTTTAGTTGTGTGAGTCAAATCTCCGTGTGGCAAATGTGCCCAGTGATGGGAAGAGTGAACCTCTAGCCAGTGGTGGCTCTGCCCGTGTGTAGGTCTGGAGGCAGGCATGTGACTAAGATGGACAAGTGGCCAGCAGGGCCTGCAGGTTTGGGCCGAGCGAGGGCTGTGTCGGTCAACTCCCATTTGAGCCCTCTGCAAGTGAGCTGGGCCAGACCAGAAAGGATGTTCAAGGTGGGAAGGTGGACTGCAGTGATGACCTGGGCTTGTTTCAAGTCTCCTTCCCTTGGGGTTACCACCAAAACCAGTAAGCAGACAGGGCAGGTTGTAAGCCACACAAGGGTATGAGTGCTTCCTTTCTGTCCTGGGAGGTTCTCCTGGAGTCCTGAGATCAGTGTAGTCAGGTCAGAGGGGCAAAGAGACTGTGGCTTGTGTCCATGAGGCTGAGAGACAGACAGACCAGGCCCTCGTTTCAAGGGTCTGCCTGTTGCCAAGTGAGGAAAGAGTTTTGAAATAGAAGATAGAGATTAAGTTTTCAAATGCCTTTTTATATCCATGGAACTGACAATTTGGTTTTAGGGTTTTTCTCTTTTGATCTCTTTGGTCAGTTACCTTAATAGCTTTTTAAATATTGGCCCAGCCTTGCATTCTTAGAGAGAATTCCACTTGATTGTGGAATAGTACTCTGCTGGATTCGCTGTACAAGTTGTTTACTTAGAATTTTCCCATTCATATCTGTGTATTTTCTTGGTTGAGTTTGTTTCACTGCTGTGCTGGCTGCATAAAAAGCACTTGGGAATTTTCCTTCTGTTTCTGTTGTGAGAGCACTGGAGGTCGTGTTGCTATTGCCTGCTCCTAAGGCGTGGGCTCTTACAACGTTGGCTTTCTAATCTGTGCTAACTAGATGTTCAGATTTCTTATCTTTCTTTTCTGATCACCTTTGATAACTTACATTTTTCTGGATAAATTCATCCTTTATTCAGTGGACAAATATTTATTTATAATGCAGTAAGGCACCTTGTATGTGCCTGGAACACAGCATAGGAGGAAACAGACAAAATCCCAGCCCTCATGGATGTACCCACCCAAGATTCAGCCTTGCAGAGGTATTTCTGTAGAGGAACAAAGTCTCTGAGAATTGAAGATTTGCCTTTTAGGTTATTCCCATTTTTTAAAAAATTTCATCAGTTGAAATTTTTAATACAAAACATGAAAAACAATTTCCATTTATTTGCTCATCTTTTTTTTGTGAGATGGAGTCTTGCTCGGTTGTGCAGTGGTGCAGTCTCGGCTCACTGCAACTTCCGCCTCGCAGGTTCAAGCGATTCTCCTACCTCAGCCTCCTGAGTAGCTGGCACTACAGGTGCGCACCACTATGCCCTGCTAATTTTTGTATTTTTTCGTAGAGATGGGGTTTCACCATGTTGGCTACCAAGGTCTTGATCTCTTGACCTTGTGATCTGCCCACCTCAGACTCCCAAAGTGCTGGGATTACAGGCATGAGCCACTACGCCTGGCCAGCATTTTTCTATCTTAATTACCCTCTATGTTGGTCTTCTGTCTTTTGTTTCCAGTTGCTTAAATTATTTGTTTTTATTCTTTTTATTGATACAAGCATTTTAGACACATGGATTTTCTTCCGAACATTGATTTCTTGATTTTATTGTTTTGTGGATATTTTGCAGTTTTGAATTTAATCTTGAATTTCAAGTCAAATTTCTTTTTTACCTGAAATTCCTTGAAGGGTCCCTTCTCAACTCTCTCCCTGCTACCTGCTGTGTTTGGGGGCTGTCTATCTTTGTGTCCTTTCCACCACAGACTTCCTTCCTGTGCTGGAAGTTTTCATTCCTACGAGCTGGAAGTTTTCATTCCCATGAGCTGGAAGTTTTCATTCCCTTCTAGTTGTCTTGAGTTGTCTTGCACTGTCTTCTTTGAACTCTGCTTTGAATTTTTCTCTTTTACTTTACTTTTCTTTTTTCTTTTGAAACAAGGTTTTGCTGTCACCAAGGTTGGAGTGCAGTGGCACAATCTCAGCTTACTGCAACCTCTGCTTCCTGGGCCCAAGCGATTCTCCTGTCTCAGCCTCCCAGGTAGCTGGGATTACAGGTGCATGCCACCTCACCCAGCTAATTTTTCTATTTTTGGTAGAGACAGGGTTTTGCCATGTTGGCCAGGCTGATCTTGAACTCTTGACCTCAAGTGATGTGCCCGCCTCAGCTTCCCAAAGTGCTGGAATTACAGGAGTGAGCCACCATGCTCAGCCTCTTTTTTAAAAAAGTTTTTTGAGACAAGGTCTTGCTCTGTTGCCCAGGCTGCAGTGCAATAGTGAGATCTTGGCTAACGCATCCTGGTACTCCTGGGCTCAAGCCATCCTCCTGCTTCCACCTCCTGAGTAGCCTAGACTACAGGTCTAGCTCTTTATTTATTGTTTATTACTTCTATCTATCTAATCAATCAATCAATCAATCAGTCAATGAGATAGGGGTCTCATCGTATTGTCCAGGCTGCTCTTGAACTCCTGGACTCAAGCAGTCTTTCCACCTTGGCCTCTTACAGTTGTGGAATTACAGTCCTGAGCCACCACACCCAGCCTTTTTTTTTTTTTTAATTAAAAAAAATTTTTAAGTTGATTCATATTAAATGTATATTGTTTCATGGTATGTGTGATAATACATTCATATGATTCAGATATTCATCACCTTAAATATTTGTCTTTTCTTTATGTCAGAACCATTCAAATTATTCTGTTTTAGCTATTTTGAAATGTACAGTAGACTATTGTCAGCTGTAGTCAACCTGCTGATATACCAAACACTGTCTTATTTCATCTGTCCAACTGTATATTTGTATCTGTGACCCAACTTTTCTTCATCCAACTGTCCTGCTGCTTTTCACAGTCTCTGGTAAGCACCAGTCTACTCAGTCTCCAGAAGATCCACTTTTTTTTAGCTCCCACATATGACTGAGAACATGTGTTGTCTTTCTGTTCTTGGCTTAATTCACTTAACATAATGACCTCCAGGTTTTTTTTTGTTTTGTTTTTTTTGAGACAGAGTCTCATGCTGTCACCCAGGCTGGAGTGCAGTGGTGCAGTCTTGAGTCACTGCACCCTCCGCCGCCCAGGCTTACTCGAACCTCCCGCCTCAGGCCCTGGAGTGGCTGGGACTCCAGGTGCAAATCATCACACCAAGTCAGTTTTTTTGTATTCTCTGTAGAGATGGGATTTTGCCATGTTGCCCAGGCTGGTCATGAGCTCCTGAGCTCCTCCTGCCTCAGCCTCCCAAAGTGCAGGGATTGCGGGCATGATCCACTGTGCCTGGCAGCCTCATTCTTTTTTATGGCTGAGTAATATTCCACTGTGTACATATACCACATTTTCTTGAGCCATTCATCTGTGGATGGGCGCTTGGGTTGGTTCCAGGTCTTGCCATTGTCAACAGTGCTGCAGTATACCTGGGGGTGCAGGTATCTCTTCAACATACCGGTTTCCTTTCCTTTGGATTTCTACCCAGTAGTGGGATTGCTGGATGATATGGTAGCTCTGTTTTTAGTTTTTTAAGGAGCCTCCATACTCTTTTCCATAGTGACTGTACTAATTTATATTCCCATCAGTAGTGTATGAGGGATCCCATCCTTGCTAGCATCTGCTATATATATATTTTTTTTTTGGTATTGAGTTGCCTGAGCTTTTTATATGTTGTGGTTATTAATCCCTTGACAGATGGATAGTTTGAAAATCTTTTCCCCATTCTGTGTCCTTTCTTTTCTTATTTATTTATCTGTGACAAGGTCTCACTCTGCCACCCAGGCTTGAGTGCAGTGGTGCAGTCACTGCTCTCTGAAGCCTTAGTGCCCAAGCCTCCCGCCTCAGCCTCCTGAGCAGCTGGGACTCCAGGCGCACACCTCCACACTTGGCTGATTTTTTTTTTTGAGACAGAGTCTCCCTCTGTCACCAGGCGCCAGGCTGGAGTGCAGTGGCGCGATCTCGGCTCACTGCAACCTCCGCCGCCAGGGTTCAAGCAATTCTCCTGCCTCAGCCTCCTGAGTAGCTGGGACTACAGGCGAGCACCACCACATCCAGCTAATTTTTTTGTATTTTTAGTAGAGACGGGGTTTCACCATGTTGACCAGGATGGTCTCGATCTCTCGACCTCATGATCTGCCCGCCTCAGCCTCCCTAAGTGCTGGGATTACAGGCACAAGCCACCATGCCTGGCTGCTTTTCTTTTGTTTCCTGTTTTTAGATGATTGGTCCATTAAGTTTTATGGTTTTTGTTGATACACTTGATGACAATTTTCAGCTATCCTGTGGCAACACTTCCTGGTTTGTGTTTTCCATCCTTTGATGTCTTTTTCTGTTTTTCTTCCCTTCCCGTCTCCCTTTGCTTGGAGCCTGTGCTAGTTCCTTTTGATCTCTAGTCTTTTCATGGCGAGTCTTTCCTGGTCCAGCAGGATGTGTATGTGGGCTGGCAGGAAGGCTTACCACATAACATATGGTTGTTTGTGAGTAAATTCTTTGAGCTGTCATTTACGCCAAGCCAAAGGAGATGGGCAGATGCAGGCTGCCCAGGATGCAGCACCTCTCCCCTCAGCTTGAAGAGCCAGAAACAGCTTCCCGAGAAGACACCAGGCGGCCCTGCCTGCCCTGCTGTCCTTCCTACCATGTGGTGTGTGGGAAGCACCTGCCACCAGCCGGGAACATGTTGCTGTCATCCCCTCCATGGTTTTAGCATTGCTTCCAGGGCATGCACGTGGTCGGAGTACTGCTCCCTGGGTTGTGCATGGCTTTGGCTCCCCCAGCCCGCCTCCAGCATCTGCTCCTTCCTAACCTCAGCAGCCAATGTTTTGAGACAGAGTCTCGCTCTGTCGCCTAGGTTGGAGTGCAGTGGTGTGATCTCCTTCTTCTTGCTTTTGTGTGATTTCCCAGAGTCTGAGACGAAAGAAATGAAGTCTTCAACCCATTGCTTAAAACCTGAGGTCCAGATCTGACTTGATAAAGTAGCTTTTGTGGCAAGCTTGATGGTAAACTGGAACATGAACTCAGTCAGGAAAAGTGGTTAAGAGGTTGTTAAAATGTAATTTAAGCACGGAATGGGGAGAGGACAGTGGAGGTGGAGTGAGCTGGAAGAGCCGGAGCCCAGGTATTGGGTGATTGGGTGTGGGGCTTGGGGGGAGGGGCTCACCCAGTGGGTATGAATGGGACTGTCTGGGAAGGAGGATCTCATCTCCCTGTGTATGAATGGGGCAGGCTGGGAGGGAGGTTCTCATCTCCCTGTGTATGAATGGGGCAGGCTGGGAGGGAGGTTCTCATCTCCCTGTGTATGAATGGGACAGGCTGGGAGGGAGGGTCTCATCCCCATGTGTATGAATGGGGCAGGCTGGGAGGGAGGTTCTCATCTCCCTGTGTATGAATGGGGCAGGATGGGAGGGAGGATCTTATCTCCCTGTGAATGAATGGGGCAGGGTGGGAGGGAGATTCTCATCTCCCTGTGAATGAATGGGGCAGGCTGGGAGGGAGGGGCTCATCTCCATGTGTATGAATGGGGCAGGCTGGGAGGGAGGCTCTCATCTCCCTGTGGATGAATGGGGCAGGCTGGGAGGGAGGTTCTCATCCCCATGTGTATGAATGGGGCAGGCTGGGAGGGAGGGGCTCATCCCCATGTGTATGAATGGGGCAGGCTGGGAGGGAGGGGCTCATCTCCCTGTGGATGAATGGGGCAGGCTGAGAGGGAGGGGCTCATCTGCCTGTGATGAATGGGGCAGGCCGGGAGGGAGGGTGTCATCTTCCTGTGTATGAGTGGGGCAGGCTGTGAGGGAGGGGCTCATCCCCATGTGTATGAATAGGGCAGGCTGGGAGGGAGGGGCTCATTCCCTTGTGTATGAATGGGGCAGGTGGGACTGTGGAGGGACAGGAACCAGGAGAGTAGTTGAGGTCCAAGCACTGAGTGGACGTGCCCAGGGTTGCTTAGTGCAGGCCTGGCTCGGACAGTTTAGGAGGTGTCTGGGCATCAGATTCGCATTTGGAAAGCATGGGCCTAACTCACAGAAAAGGGAGCGTGCCTGGGAGGAAGGCGTGGATGAGCAAAGTCAGGATAGAACTCCAGAAGCAAAAATGTAGCTGAAGAGCAAAAAGAATGGGAGGCAATTGGGAGGGGCTTTGCGGGATGTGCAGAAGATGGAGGTGTCCACGTTGGGGAGTCCAAGGGCTTGGGCAGGGTGGCCAAATTAAATCATTTTTGGAAAGCTCTTAAAAGTAAACTTTTTATTTCACTGTGGGTTTTTTTTTTTTTTTTTTTGAGATGGGGTCTCTGTCACCCGGCTGGAGTGCAGTGGGTGTGGTCTCAGCTCACGGCAACCTCCATGTCTTGGGTTCAAGCGATTCTCCCACCTCAGCCTCCCGAGTAGCTGGGACTACAGGCCTGTACCACCACACCTAGCTAATTTTTGTATTTTTAGTAGAGATGGGGTTTCACTATTGTTGGCCAGGCTGTTCTCGAACTCCTGACCTTGTGATCCGCCTGCCTCGACCTCCCAAAGTGCTGGGATTACAGGTGTGAGCCACCGTGTCCGGCCCTCACTTCGATTTTTAAAGATACGTTTTAGATATGTCTATACAAATAATTTTCCGCTGTCTTTTTTTTTTTTTTTTTTTTAAAGAAGTGTCTTTTCTTGTGTGAGCTTGAACAAGATAGTTCCAAATTTGCAGTGCTTTTCTAAAACTGTGGCTGCTTCACTCTGAAACAGATGATCTATTTAGACTTGTTTTTCTGCCTGCTTACCATGATTCCCCTTCAGGTATGCAGCTCTCGCCTCTGCAAATTGCTTTAGAATGGAGTAAATTGAATGCTGGTTCATTATCGTCACTCAAGTAGCTTCTGCATTTTCTGAATTGCCCTTCTTTTTTCAGTATAATAGCCACTGATACAATGTATTTATTTTTGGTTTTCTTCTGTTTTAAAGTGGTGGCGTTTAATCCTGCCTTCTGTCTAACCTGGAGCTCCTGGGTGCATTTTGATACATGCTAATTTGTTGTTATTATGGTCTGTGCTAGTGTTTTTAGTCGTGTATCATCGTATTTATCTTTTCGAGTCTTTGTCTCCTCTGTCCTAATGAGAGTCCAGGTTTCCTGAGGGCAGGGGCGGGGGGTCGTGCCTCTGATGGCTCCACAGCACCTGCCGCTGGGCAGCCCTTCATCACTGACTTGAGGCATAGACAAGCCTTTCCGTGGACAATGACATTCCCTTTCAGGTGGTCCTCGGCTAGATGCCGTTTTTGGGGCTTTTCGGGCTTTTTAACGTCTAGGGTGACAACACAGTCCTGTGTTTGAAAACCTTGGTGTTCTTGTCCAGAGGTGGACCTGTCCCAGTTTCTCGCTCCTGACTTGGGGTCCAGCCTTGGAGCGGGCAGGGCTTTGTCTTTCAGGAGTGGCGTGCACTCCTCCTCATCAGAGGCATCTTTCTCCAAGCCAGAGGGGTTTAAATTGGGTAGAGTCAGAGGCTCGGTGAACTTGCTGATAATTATATGCAAAATTTTCTGGGCATTTTGGGAGAAGGCCTATAACTTTACAAGCCTGAAGCTCGAAAAATTGTCCAGGGAAGCTACAGAAAAGGATGGAGGACTACTGACAGTGGGACCCTCACAGTCCCTTGAAGAGTTGAACTGGCTCACATAGAAATTTTCTCCAAGTGTCTAATCATGGGAATGTTGCTCTAGACAGGTGTATTCTTGGTTTTATTAAAATATATTTTAGTAGTTGAAGTTTTTGTGCTGCTATTTTGGGAAGATTGGGAACACAGATACCATGGTTATGTTTTCTGAGAATAGTTCATAAAATTGTTCTCTCTCAACTTTTTTGCAATGGATACCCAAGAGATGTCATTGTTTTGCTCCAATTGTGGAAAGCAAGTCAAAACTAGACAGACTAAATGGTCAGGGCAACAGATCACTTGTTTCTCTTACCCCGTTTTGAAAGAAAGGAATCAAAACACCGGAAAGAACATGCCAGAGCTGGATGTGACCACTGACGAAGTGGGTGTCAGGTTGGATGTGACCGCTGACCAAGTGGATGTCAGGTGTGTTCCTAGCTCCGTATGGGAAGGGGGTGTGGCTGAATGGGGTGTTTAGTGAACCATGCGATGCAGGGTTAGTTTCCTGTTGCTGCCTAACAAATTCCCACAAATGTAGTGGCTCAAAGTAACATACTTTTATTATTTTACAGTTCTGTAGGTCAGAAACCTAAAATGAATCTCCTTGGGCTAAAGTCAAGACATGAGTATGTCTTTTACTTCATGGAGGCACTAGGGGAGAATCTGTGTCTTCACGTTTTTTAACTTGCGGAGGCACCCACATTCCTTGGCTCACGGACTCTGTTAAAAGAAGAACTTCCGCTGAATTAAATTTAAAGGAGTTTACTTGAGCAATGATCAACTCTTGAATCGGGCAGCCCCCAGAATCACAGCAGATTCAGAGAGAGTTCAGGGATGCCTCGTGGTTAGAACAAATTTATAGACAAAAAAGGGAAGTGATGTACAGAAACCAGAAGTAAAGTACAGAAACAGCTGGAAGGGTTACCGGCTAGCGTTTGCCTTATTTGAACACAGTTTGAGCACCCAGCAGTGTTTGGTTGAAGTACGGCTGCTGGGATGGGCCACGACTCGATATTGTTACAGGTGCATACTCCTAAGTTAGGTTCTCAGTCTTGTTTACATATTAAGTTAGGTTATGGTTCATCCACAAGGACTCAAATATAGAAGTACAGAGTCCTTTTCAGGCCATATTTCATTTTCTTTAACAACTCCCTCATTCATCTTTAAATCCAGCAATAGCCAGCCGAGTCCTCTTCACTGCTGCCATTGTTACTGGTGGAGGGTGTCCAGGTTCTTGGCATCTTGAACAAAGAATTGGACAACACACACAAAGTGAGGAAAGAATGTAGCAACAAAAGCAGAGTTATTGAAAATGAAAGTGCACTCCACGGAGTGGGAACGGTGGAGCAGCGGCTCAGGGGTCCTGAATACAGAATCTTCCCAGGCCCAAATACCCCCTAGAAGTTTTCCATTGGCCACTTGGTGTTTACCCCATGTAAATGAAGTGGTGGCCCACAGCCAGTGTGATTGGTTGTGGAAAGCAACCAATCAGAGGCTAAAGTGAAGTTACAAAGTCACAGTCCTATGCAAGCATCTGATTAGTTGCAAAAAGCAACCAATCAGGGGTACTTTCAATTTGCCTACTGCCATGCAGAAAAGGTGAGGGTTTGCAGAGGCTGTAGCCTCTGGTCCTTCTGTTACTTGGGTGTGGAAAGTTAGAGTTTTTCTTTCAATTTAGTCCTAGGAAGTCAATGTGAATTGGCTTGAGGTTCCCTGCCTGCAGACCCTATTCTGCTCCCTCACCACCTCTCTGATTCTCTTCTGTGGTCACATTTCTCTGGGACTACAGCCAGGGAAGGTTTTCTGATTTCAGTGACCTGTGTGATTCAGTCATCCAGGACAGCCTCCTCATCTCAAGGTCCTTAATTTAAGCACATTGGTGAGTCCCTTTACTGTGCGAATTAATATTCACAGGTTCTGGGGATTAGAATGTGGATAAGGTTGGAGGGCTGTTATTACGCTGGCCACGGGGACTTGGTCCAGGTGCAGTTAATGCTTGTCCTAAAACAGATGGATTTGAATTTATAAGCCTGCAGTGCCAGTCACAGCTCTAGTAACCAGTTGTATAACTTTTTCCTCCCTAAGCCTCAGGTTCATCACCTGAGATCTTAGTTTTACCTTTTAATTATTAAGCATATTAACTATAGCTATTGCAATTTATGCTGTTGTGTACAGCCTACATTTCTCTTTGAGGAAATCCAGCCGCTTCCGAGATTGTTGGAGGCTGATAGCTCTCAGCTGGGCTCTGCTCCAAGAATTGCCCTCAGCTGAACAGAGGCCCTTTGCCCAAGGTCACACCCTTCTTCAGGGACAGCCTGCATCCAGTGACTGACCCATGGGGTAGGGGGGCGGGTGGTATAAAAGCCTGGCTATCTGGCCTTAACTCTAAAGGGCTGCCCAGCTCCAGAGCTCCCCACTGGATTGGCTGAGGCCTCCGTTGCAGATGTGGTGCATTTCATCTTCTCCCTCTGGCCCGCCCTTCCTCCTTCACCCCACCATGGAGTAGTTCCCAGGAGCACTGGCTAGTTAGTCTCCGTCACATACCTTTAGAACTCACTTCCCAGGGAACCCATTTGAATCCTCTGTAACCCTTTTTCTGTTGGTGGTTGTTTCTTTTGGTTTTTGATCATGTGGTTTTGTCTTATTGTATGGCTGGCTATTTTAATTAATTATTTTATTTTGTTTAGACAGGGTCTTGTTCGCTTGCCTACACTAGAGTGCAGTGGTGTGATCATGGCTCATGTTAACCTCCACCTCCTGGGCTCAAGCGATCTTTTTGCCCCAGCCTCTTGAGTAGCTGAGACAGCAAGCATGAGCCACCATACCCAGATACTTTTTACAATTGCTTTTAGCTGAGACAGAGTCTTGCTGTGGTGCCCAGATTAGTTGGCCAGAACTCTTGGACTCAGGTGATCTTACTACCTTAGTCTCCCAAAGTGCTGGGATTAGAGGTGTTAGGCCACCATGCTTGGCCTTATGACTGGCTATTTTTGATTAAATGTTAGACATTTTTTTGGGTGTATGTCAGATTTTAGAGACTTTGGATATTATCTTCCTCCAGAGGACTGACTTCGGGCAGGAGGCTGGCTAGTCTAGGAGCACTGGCCCGCTCCAGTCAGGATTGAGATGCCCTGGAGCTTGAGTCTGTTCAGGCTGAGCTCATTGTAGCTTGTCTTTACTCCTGGGCTGCACACCTGTGGGGTTCGTGCTTTGCAGCCCCTTCTCCCGGGTGGGCGCTGTGCTTGGGTTTTGTGCCCTGGGCTCCGTGAGTTTGTCAAAGCTCTCCTCAGCATCAGCCTTTCAGCCAGGCTTTCCAGATGGGCATATGCCTTTAGGGGAGGAGGGACCAGGTGCTGGGCTTTCCCCCAGGCTTCTCCTGTCCTGGATCTTGGCATTTCTTCGTTGCCTTGGTAGGTCTCTGAGGCCGTGAAACAGATTCCGGTTATTCCTTGCGTTTTTCTAGTTCTCTGCAGAAGAGTTGGTTTAAATCCCCTACTCTGTATTGCTGGAAGCTATTTCCTGCAGTATTGTTGAAGTATAATTTGTTTAACCAGTCTTTTACCATTGAAATAATAGTTTTACTAAAAAATAATTTAACCATTGATGTGTAAATAATTTACATTTTTATTGCTTAATTTTACACCCACTTACAATGATTTCCATATACAAATTTGAAGTGGAATTGTGCTAAAAGTGTGCAAAAGTCAAAGTCTTTTAATACATTTCTCAGTTGCTTTCCAGACACTGTACTAATTTATACTTCGTCAGCAGTCGATGAGGTAAGCTGCCTTTTCAGTCTCTGTTAACTCTAACTTCACAAATGTGCGTGCTTTTTCTTCCCTCCTGCAGGCACGTGCTTTAACACCTCAAACTGCAGAAACAGATGCCATTCGGTTTTTGGTTGGGACGCAGTCTCTTAAATATGATAATCAGGTAACTATTTTTGACAAATGTATACATGATAATTACTAAGCCTATTCTCGGTGTTATAACCGTTTTGCTCTTGATTTTCCAGCAACATTTGAGAAAAAAATTAATGCCACATAAACAAAATAAAACTTTCACTGGATTTAAGTCTATCTTCAAATCAAAGAATATTATCCATCTGTATGTACTGACTGAGTTCAGTAATTTAAAGTGACTCTATTTAGCATGGCTTTTGTAGTTTTGTTTCGCTCTTGTGGCTGTATAGACTTCACATTATAGGCAATTGAGAAGTGAGGGTATGTGGTCACCACTACCCCTTCTATTTGGGCTGTGGATTACTTCTTTAATTGCTCACAGAACTCTCTCCCTGAGAGTGTGGGCTGGGTCACAGCCTCACCCCGTTGATCCAGGCCACTTGATCTGTCACTGCCACTTGATCCAGGCAGGCATACAGATGGAACCTTTTAGCTGTTCTGGCCACTGTAGCAGACACTTATGAGATCTAGATTCAGTTCATGGCCTGACAGTAACCATGTGACCTTGAGCACGTGGATTCACCTGCTGGACTCCACTGTCCTCGTTGCTGAAGTGGAGATTGAAACGAGACGCTGTGTGACTGTGCGGATGTGCATCAGCTTCGGCACAGGGCAAGCGTGCGTGAGGCCACGTCAGGCACGGTCTAGGGCCTCTGCCCAGCTTACCTGATCACGCAGGGGAAAGGGCGTTAACATAGCTATCGAACAGTATGCAGGCCTGGATAGGATATAGTGAGACTGTCACTCTCATACGTCGATAAGGATTTAAAATCCGCACAGTCACTTGGCAACTAATCAGTGATAGTTTTAGAGCTTTATAAATAAATATTTATGTACTTAATTTGCAATTCCTGTATCTCAAACCTAGATAAAAATCACTATACACAAAGAATATTAAGTGTAATGATACTTATAAAATATTACAAGCAATCAGAATATCAAAATGCGTGAATGTTAGGTTGAACAATATGAAACTGCCATTTGTAATGGCAGATTTACACACTTCTCTTGGGTTGAGTCTGTCACAGTAAATAGTATTCACTTATTACACTCATTAAAAGTTGCAAACTTCTAAGAAACATGACAACTTAAGAATCATTAGATGATTCAGTGGGATGTTAAAATTGTGTTTACAGTATGATCGATGTGGTGTAAAAAAGCAAAGCACACGGTGAATTTCCTCTTAGAATAAAGACCGGAAGGACATAGGCCAAAAAGGACCACAAATTGAGCCCAGGGTTATCTTCAGATGTTATTCACCTGGGACATGTGCCACCACCACCCTGTGGATGCCTGAAACCTTGGCAAGTACTGAACCCTATACATCGTGTTTTTTCCTATCCTTACATATAGGGAAACTTTAAGTTATGAATTAGGCACAACAAGAGATTAACAACATAACTGGTAATAAAATAGAAAAATGATTGTTAGTTATGTACTATACTCCCTCTTCTTTTCTTTTTTTGAGACAGAGTGTCACTCTGTTGCCCAGGCTGGAGTGCAATGGCATGATCTTGGCTCACTGCAACCTCTTTCTCCTGGGTTCAAGCAGTTCTCCTGCCTCAGCCTCGTGAGTAGCTGGGATTACAGGCATGAACCATCACACCCGGCTAATTTTTGTATTTTTAGTAGAGACGGGGTTTCACCATGTTGGCCAGGCTGATCTCAAACTCCTGACCTCAGGTGATCAGCCCGCCACCTCAGCCTCCAAAAGTGCTGGGATTACAGGCATGAGTCAGCATGCCTGGCTACTCACCCTTCTTCTTGAGAAGCTGTGCAATGGTGTAAGGCCTCCATGATGAGATGAAGTGAGGGGAATGATATTGGCATTGTGACTTAGCGTTGGGCTATTATTGACCTTCTGAGGATACGTCAAAAGCAGGAGCATCTGTTACATGTGATCCAGATCAACACGCCATGCAATGTTGCTGGTTGGATGTCAGGAGCAGTGTGGGTGGCTCAGGGCAGGTAGCTTTTGTAGCATGGATATGCTGGTCAAAGGGACGATTCATGTTCTGGGTGGGGCGGAGTGGGATGCCTCAAGACGTCACCACACTACTCAGAATTTAAACCTATGAATTGCTTATTTCTGGAATTTTTCATTTAATATTTTTGTGCTGCACTTGACCACAGGTAACTGAAACCTCAGAAAGCAAAACCTCAAATTGGGATGGTGTGAGGGCAGTATTTATTCAGGATGTACAATTTTCTTCTTTCTAATATTTTGTTTTGGAATGTGTATATATGTATGTGTGTTACTTTTCTACTGGAAAAAAATATAAGAAGGGAGTTACTTATTTATAAAAATAGTTACCAGTGGCTACCTCAAAGGGAAGACGGCCTGTGGTTTCAGGGATGGTGCTTATGGAGGAATCTGGGAGTAAAACCCACGCCCATGCCTGAGCGATGGTGCTGTAGAGATAGGATGGGAGGCACGCCAGTCTGCCTTCCAAACGCAGCTCCAGGAAGCAGAAGCCAGCAGAAACCCAGGAATTCAACACGAAATGGGGCCACGGAAAGCATGATAGTTATGAGCAAATTATCGTGTACCTGCTCTTAGCCGGAATTTGGTAAGGGCATTTCCATTAATGACATTAATGAAGAATCATGGGCACCAAAGTTATCAAAATAGAAAAAATAGAAAAATAAAGAGGCCTGGTGAGGTGTCTCATACCTGTACTCCCAGCACTTTGGGAGGCTGAGGCGGGTGGATCACTTGAGGTCAGGAGTTCAGCCTGCCTCGGCCTCACCACCCGGCCAACGTGGTGAAACCCCGTCTCTACTAAAAATACAAAAATTAGCTGGGTGTGGTTGCACGTGCCTGTAATCCTAGCTACTTGGAAGGCTGAGGCAGAAGAATCACTTGATAACTGGGAAAGCAGAGGTTGCAGTGAGCAGAGATCCTGCCACTGCACTCCAGCATGGGGGATGGAGCGAAGGAAAGAATCAGCCTTAAATGACATAAAACGTTTTAATCTGCCTCATTTCTTTTGGAATGAAGTAATGTCCAGTGAATTATTTTAAAGACGTTTTCCCATTTTTCTCTTCCCTTCTAAATTGAAGAGTTCTGATAATTACTCAGGTTAGTTTCCCAGTAGCTTACTGTTTGAGTCAGCGGCATGTTTTATTACACTTGCCTGCAGTTGTCTGCGTATGAATCCGTATGATAGGCAGGAAGCTGTGTTTTGAATTGCTGGTTTTGTCTTTCTGTTTCTAGTAAAGGCATGTGACATTGTTGAGCTGTTCATTCATCCATTCAACAAACGCTTACTTCATAGATTATCAGAACTCTTTAATTCCTCTTTTTTATGTGCTGGGTACACAAAAACTGAACAGATATTTGTGTCCTGAGTTCAGTGTTGAGTGAAATGGCGAAATGGATAAGCAGTTACTCACAGTGCTGTTAGTGAGCCTTCCGGTATGCTTGGCTCTGTGCCTGTACCCGAATCTCACGTTAAATTGTAATCCCCAGTGTTGAGGGAAGGACCTGGTTGGAGGTGACTGGGTCATAGGCGTGGAGTTCCCCCTTGCTGTTCTCATGACAGTGAGTGCGTTCCCATCAGGTCTGATTGTTTGAACTTGTGTGGCCCTTTCCCCCCTCATACTCTCTCCTGTCGCCATGTGAAGATGTGCCTGCTTTCCATTCGCCCTCTGCTGTGATTGTAAGATTCCTGAGGTCCCCCCAGCCATACCTCCTGTACAGCCTGTGGCACTGGGAGTCAATTAAACCTCTTTCCTTTATATAAACTACCCAGTCTAAGGTAGTTCTCTTTTTTGAAACAGAGTCTCACTCTGTCACCCAGGCTGGAGTGTAGTGGTGCAGTCTTGGCTCACTGCAATCTCTGCCTCCCAGGTTCAAGCAATTCTCCTGCCTCAGCCTCCCGAGCAAGTGGGATTACAGGCACACACTACCCCGCCCTCCCTGTCCCTGTCTCATGGCATCCTCCCTGTCCCCATTTGGCAGTGTCCTCCCTGTCCCCGTTTTGTGGCATGCTCTCTGTCCTGTCTCATGGCGTCCTCCCTGTCCCCATCCCCGTCACGTGGCGTCCACCCTGTCACCATCTCATGGTGTCCTCCCTGTTCCCGTCCTCCCTGTCCCCGTCTCGCAGTATGCTCCCTGTCCTGTCTCATGGCATCCTTCCTGTCCCCGTCTCGTGGTGACCTCCCCATCCCCACCTTGCGGTGTGCTTCCTGTCCCTGTCTCGCAGCGTCTTCCCTGTCCCCGTCTCACAGCATGCTTCCTGTCCTGTCTCATGGTGTCCTCCCTGTCCCCATCTCACGGCATCCTCCCTGTCCCCGTCTCATGGCATCCTCCTTCCCTGTCCCCGTCTTGAGGTGACCTGTCTGTCTCTATCTCGCGCGTCCTCTGTCCCCGTCTTGTGGTATTGTACAGTTCTTTGGCAGCTGTTTGCTATGGGTGTATTTGGAGCCTGCTGGGAGCAGCTGTGTGTGCAGTGGCGGCACTGAGATCAGTAAAGTGGGCCCTGCCCTCACAGTCTTCCTGGGGCTCACAGTTGGGTGAGGCTTGTGGAGACGGGGAGGTGGGTGAGTGGCTGGAGGAGGCACCTGGTCGGGAGCAGAGCCGGTTAAGCCTGGTTCCCACCTGTGGTCTCGGTCAGCAGAGTGGTTTTTCTGCTGAGGCAGGCGGCCCTGCACAGCATGGAGCTGGTGTGTGGCAGGATCGGGACTGAAACCTGCATGTGTCCTCTCTCTGCCCCCTTCCCTCTCCTGTGAATTTGCAGTTCAGCTCAGATGCATATGCCGTGGAGATGCTCTTGTACCTGAAATGTGCACTTTTGTACAGACACGCCTGGAAAGAGTGTACCTGTGCTGTTGCTGTTCGGCATCTCTGTTTGGTGGGATGTCCCAAAAGTCAGGACAGCTCCATCCTGAGCAGCCCGGGCCCGTGGTCCCAGCTGTGAGTAGCCGCCTGTGCGCATCTGCACAGAGCAGGAGAGACACGGGAAGGCTCTGCTGGCTGTGGGTGCCCCCGTGCCTTCGGTGACTGTTAATAGAGTCTGGCCTCCCGCACAGTGGGAAACCCCCGCCCCTCGCTCTGCAGTGCCAGCTCTGAGAGGGGCTGGGAAGGGTTAACGGCTCCTGGCGTTGCCTCAGGCCTGGCTCCTCTCAGGAGTCACGAATTCCCAGGAAGTGCCCGGCACCTGCATCATTACCCCACACTGCAGCTGCGCTGGCTTTCTGGAAATGTGGGGACTGTCACAGTTGCTGACTCTCCTTGGAGGGACAAACTGATTTGTGTCTGTTTCTTCCTGGGGCATGGGACTCCGTCGTAGCTCCCTGCGCTCAGGGCGGGACAAGGATTTCTGGGGTTCTCGCTCTCTTTCTGGGGTTCTCCTTTGAGAAGAAGCTGGAGTTCTTCCAGGGAGTGTGCGCTTATGGCTTAGCATGAGCAGGGATTTCCCACCTGAGGTGCTTCAACTGCTTTTGGGGTTGGCTTTTCCCAGAGACTTTCCCTGTATATTGGTACCCCCCCTCTTTCTTATGTAGATAAGGGACGAGTCTTAATCTTCCTTTTGGAGACCTCTGGGAGTGCCAGGGTGACAAAGGGGACCGGCTTTGCCTCTTCTAACAAGGAAGCATTGCCCCTGTGGTTAGGATCCTCATCAGTGGAAAGACTGCTGTTGCAGAAGGGCAGTGCCAGAGCGGCTGGTTTCTTTCCCTGGGTAACTTCTTAGCTTCTCAGCTCAGCTGCGTGTTCTGTGTCTGTTTTGATTCACGAAGCTTTGTTCCTGCAGGCCCTCTGCCTGCAAGTCCTGTCCTTGCCTGTGCTCAGAATCACCAGGGCGCTTGGTCAAGATTCAGATTCCTAGCCCCACTCCAGACTCACTGAGCCTTTATTTCTTCCCCTCTTCTCCTGCTCTCTCCTCCCTCAGCCTTCTCTCTTCCTTTAATGGTAAAAGGACCTGGTTGCCCTTGGTGACTGAAGCATCACAGGGTGACCTGGCTTCCTTTCAGTGAGACCTGATCCAGAGGCTCTGGCCTGTGCCCAAGCGTCCCTGACTCTCATTTCTGTCTCTTACTGTCTTCAGTGTGAGCTTCGTCTTCAGGGCTCCTGTATTTATCGGATGCTTCCCCAGATGGTCTGCTGCACTTGGAAATTCTTTAATTGGTTCTTTCCAGTTCACCGAATCTTAAGATCTAACATACAAAGTGCTCTCTGATACTTGCCTTTTCCCTCACTTATGAAGAATCTGTCTGACCCTGCATCAGTCTGTTTTCATGCTGCTGATAGAGACATACCCGAGACTGGGAAGAAATGGGAAGAAAAAGGTTTAATGGACTTACGGTTCCACATGGCTGGGGAGGCCTCACAATAATAGTGGAAGGCAAGGAGGAGCAAGTCATGTTTGTCATGGTTGGCGGCAGGCAAAGAGGGAGCTTGTGCCAGGAAACCCCCTTATCATACTGCTGGATCTCATAAGACTTATTCGCTGTCAGGAGGACAGCACGGGAACGAACTGCCCCCATGATGTGATGACCTCCCACCAGGTCCGTCCCACAACACATGCAAATTCCAGATGAGATTTGGGTGGGGACACAGTCACATCATATCACACCCTCAGGTCTGCTGGTGTATCAGGCCATTCTTGCATTGCTATATGGAAAAACCCGAGACTGGGTGATTTATAAAAAAGAGGTTTAATGGTTTTGCAGCTGTACAGGAAGCATGGCTCTGACGTCTGCTTCTGGGATGGCCTCAAGAAGCTTCCAGTCATGGCGGAAGACAGAGTGGGAGCAGGCACGTGACATGGCAAGAGCAGGAGCAAGGAGTGAGGGGAGGGCCACAGGCTGAAATGGCCAGATCTCAGGAAAGCTCACTGTCACCAAGACAGCACCCGGCCACGAGGGATCTGCCCCCGGGATCCAACACCTCCCAGCAGGCCCCACCTCCAGCACTGTGGATCACAGTTCCACATGAGATTTCGGTGGGGACAAATTTCCAAACTATATCAGCTGGCATTCTTACAGGTCTTCAGCTGGGAGGGTTCTGTGGGTTTGAGGAGAAATGTATGACTTTTGTCCAAGGCTTTTGAGTCTTGACTCTCCTGCAAACAGCTTCTGTCGTCTTTTCTGTGAAGTCTTTCCGTGTTTGCCCCCTTTCCAATTCCTGAGCTTGAACAAATTGACGTCTTTTCTCCACTCTCGTCTGACTTTGTGTATGCATGCCTCTAATATAAGGCTTAGCATTAGAGGATCCTGTTATTTCTATTTTGTATTTATTTTTCTCCGAGGTCCTTGACACCTTGCCATCCCTCCCATGTCCTGTGAGGCTGAGGGCCGTTCACTGCTGTGTCCTTTCAACAGCTGAGCAGGTTGTTGGATGGTTGTATTTTAAGGAAAGTCACAGACTTTTTAACAATTAGTTCTGCTGTAGCAAACATACTTTTCACAAGTAAATCTTGTGATGTCCTGTTGGACGTCTGTTACCTTTTCAGGCTAACATCAGATTCGTTTCATCTAGAGAAGTCATGATGTCCAGAAACCCCACATCTGGCCATCCAGCTCCGGGATTTTGCTGCAAATTCCATCAGATTCCCAGGTGTACATATCAGGGAGCATTGGGTCAAAACACATGACCAGTTTTGTTTGTCCCACCGGAGTCACAAGGAGTCAATGCCCAGAACCTCCCACGGGCCATGCTGCCGCTCTTGGGCCAGCTCCCGAGTGGCGGCCCTCTCGCATAGGTGGGCTTGCGTTGTGTTTGCCTGTGCTTGGTTTGTAGGATGTTGTGGGGGCAGGGTGTCTGTCACTGCTTCGGATGAACAAAGCATGCTGGGAGAAGTGCGCATGGACTCCGGATCATAGGGTTTCCCCAGTCAGCTATTTCATAAGGGTTTTCTTAAAGCACTTCTCTGGTACATTGGTGATGGTGGTGGTTTTCACTGGACTTCTGTACCAGGAGCAAGTCATACGTTTGCACCAATAGGAATCAAGGGAAAGATGAACATGGTGCCACAGTGCCCCATTCCCCTCTACGTGTACACCAAGGTAGATCTAGGGAAAGGTAAATGTGGTGCCACAGGGCCCCATTCCCCTCTACGTGTGCACCAAGGTAGATCTAGGGAAAGGTAAATGTGGTGCCACAGGGCCCCATTCCCCTCTACGTGTGCACCAAGGTAGATGTAGGGAAAGGTAAATGTGGTGCCACAGGGCCCCATTCCCCTCTACGTGTGCACCAAGGTAGATGTAGGGAAAGGTAAATGTGGTGCCACAGGGCCACGTGCCCTCCTCAATGTACATCCCTGTTAAGAGAAATGGAAACGTCGTGCCACGGTGCCACCTCCCGCCGTGCACTTTTAGGTTTTCCTCTATAATGTGCCCCACTTTGCTTTCTGAGAATTTTGGTCTCACTATATGTATACATACTTTTCTTTTTTTTCTTTTTTTTGAGACAGAATCTTGCTCTGTTCCCCAGGCTGGAGTGCAGCAGCATGATCTCAGCTCACTGTAATCTCTGCCACCCAGGTTCAAGTGATTCTCCTGCCTCAGCCTCCCAAGTAGCGGGGCATGCACCACCATGCCTGGGTAATTTTTGTATTTTATTAGAGAGGGGTTTCACCATGTTGGCCAGGCTGGTCTTGAACTTCTGACCTCAGGTGATCCACCTGCCTTGGCCTCCCAAAGTGCTGGGAATACAGGTGGGAGCCACACCCAGCCTGGTCTCACTGTATTGATTATGCCCCAAGAATTTTTTTGTTTTTTTTTAGAGTTCTACTTATGTCTTTCTGATTTTTAGAGTAAGAGGCAGCTCTTGACTGGAAGGAAGAGCCGATACTTCAGCCCTGTTCTCTGCTACCAGAGGCAGCTTGTGGCATTCCAGTGACCCTGTTAGGTTCCAGCCTCCCCCGCAGCCCCTGACCACACGCTGCGCAGCCTGTCTTACCTTCTGCGCAGTTCTGAGAAGCATGCTTCTGGGGCACAGGGAGTTCCTGGAACGTGGAGTCTTTTTTCTCCCCCACTGCCAAGTGTACTTTTTGGGCTTCATGGGCAAGGACTATTAATACCCTGGGCTTTAATTGCCTAAGAGAGAAGTATTAATATGTTTACAGAAGTGGTGGTTATTGTATGGGACCCATAAGCATTGGAAAATCTGTAACATACTTAATAACTCTATTACTTCCTGTTTACGTTCTTAGCTAAAGGACCAGTATGTGTTTCTGTTCGAGCAAAGGGATCTTAGAAATGCAGTCTGAACGTACAAATGCTGAGAAGAACCCATATGTACAAAAAGCCCAGAAAGGGTCGGTGACTTGCCCAAGGTCACACAGCTAGGAATGGCAGAATCCAAATGAGAAACCAGGTCTCCTGACTGGCAGATCGCTTTCATGTCAGCACTGAGCTGAAGCGTGAGGCCGACTGCAGTAGAAACTGTGCTTTCAGGGTCGCTTGCTGTAACTGGGAGTAAAGAAACCAGCGATATGAGCCATGGCTTGTCCTGTCCAGCTCTGGTCCCAGGCTGTATTCTGCATAACTCTTAAGGGATTACCATTGAGCAGGTGGGTTTAGTAATGGGTAACGTGGCAGGGCAGGCATCTCCTGTCGTCTGCCTAGTGGCCATCCAGGGTGAGAACTGGGGAGGTGTGCCGTCAGTGGCCGAGGGAATCTCCTGCCTGTGGGGAAGCCATTGCATCATTCACTTTCCCTAGGAGGGTGGCTCTTGATTTTTAAATATCCAGTCTTATTTATGTGTGGTATTTTTTATTTTTATTTTTTCTGTAATGATGGGATCTTGCCATGTTGCCTAGGCTGGTCTTGAACTCCTGGGCTCAAGCCATCCTCCCGCTTCAGCTTCCCAAAGTGCTGGGATCACAGGTGTGAGCCACCATGCCGGCCCCCTCCCCCCCTTTTTTTCCAATTCTCAAGAATTTTTACAAAGTTTCAGTTCGAAGCGCAGGTGAAATGGACAGCACGGTGGCCTCAGCTCTGCACTCAGCAGCCTGGCCCTGGCCCACGGCCACACAATGTTTCTCTCTAAGCCTGATTCTTCCAGGAAAGGAGGGAGAGGTGATTAAGTTCATCTTTACGGACTTCCTAATAAATTTTTATAACTCTTTATTCTAAATCCTTATAGTGTCATCTATGGCCTTACCCCAGCACTGGTAAAATCAACCTTAAAAATTTTAATGATGATTCAAAACGTATAAGTTTGATCTTCATTGTAAACGATTAGCACATTAAAAAAATCCAATCTGGCGTGAAAAGTTGAAAGTAACATTTCAGCTCTGCTCACAGGGCGGCGTCTTTCTGGACCTGCCTAGATGGTGTTTTTTGGGCTCTGGTAGTCTTTTGCGTTCCCCTGAGTTATGGTGTTTCTGTCTCGTGCTGCTTGTTTTTGGAGCTGGCCTGTACCTGCATATGTTTATTCAGCAAAACAGTTGTTTATACTTTCAGGTGAGCTGGGTGTAGAGCGATGCCCTGAGAACAGAGAGTTGAGGTACTGGTTCTTCCTTCTAGCTGGGAGCTGCCTCTCACTCTGGCTTGCTGCTGCCCTGCAGAGCAAACAGGGCAGGCGGCGGGGCTGCAGAGCTCACCAGGACTGGGGGCTCCCGTAGCCTTGGCTCTGCGGTGTGTAACTGAAGGAGCCCAGGTGCCTCCACTCTTCAAGCCTCGGTCTTTTCACCTGTGGACTGGAGTTAATAGTAATATATTACAGGGCTATTTCAAGGATTAAGGCACTAAAGCGTATCGAATACTTAGCATAGTGCCTGGCGCAATGTAAATGTCAGCCACTGCTGTGATTTTTGCTGACAGTGGTTGGTGGCCTCCTCTTTGAACATCCCATGTTAAAACAGCTCATGAAGATGTGTACTTTGCACTACTCTGTGAATCATCCATAAAATAAGGATACGTGGGAAAATCTCCAGACTTGTTAGGCTCAGAAATGAAGGTTAAAGACCGTTTCTGTTGCAGTATCCCAGATTAGGAGACGTTGAGGAGGATGGGTTCCTGTCTTTGCCTTCTGCATGCTTGCTGGCTGGAGGAGGGGAACCTAGAAGAGATGCGTGCAGCCAGGAGCGAAGTCTCATTGGAAAGCTGTGCCTTGAGTCTTCACAAGAAAGAAAACAGCTTGATGGGGAGAAAGGCGGGCCCAGGTGGAGGCGAGCCTGTGGAGAGGCAGGAGACAGGAGACAGGGTCTGCTGGGACCTGGAGACAGGCTGAGGGGCCAGCGTGGGGGCTGCGCTGCACACGCCCAGAAAGCTCCTGGCTGCACCTGATGTCCTGGTGCATTTCAGAGGAGCAGATTTGCAAAGAAGTACATTTAAGTGCATCCCTTTTTTCAGTGCTAATGGATTTCCTGATAAGTAGGAAATGTGAAAAATACTGAAGAAAAAAATTCCCTAGCAACATAAAAATTATTTATGATTTTCTAGATCACCTGTGGTCTGTGTTCACATGTGATGGTGTTATATAATCATATGACATTTTATAGCCTGCTTTTAAAATGTAAACCTCTTGTAACATTTTTGGTATTAATAATTGCTCTTAATCATCATAACTTTTAAAGCTATGTAACGTTTCATAATATTTTTTTTTGTACATTTATTCTTTGGGGCAGATTTCACAAAATCAAATAATTGTTTCAGTTTCAACATTTATGTAGTTCTTATTTACATATTATAACAAACTTTCTAGCGGAATTGGACAAATGATAATGTGGACCAATTCTATCATACCCCTCCCTGTACTGGCTGCCACCATGTCGAAAAAGTTGGCTAATGTAATCAATATTAACTGGTATCATGAAATTCTCATTTTTAAATTTTTAAGTCATTGGTTATAATAAAGAATGAATTTTTTTTATGTGTTTGTGACTAGTTTTCACTCAAATGGATTTCTGCCTGTAAGGTATAACTATAGCTTACCATGCATCCAAGTGCACGCATTTAGAATGTACAACTGGGGGCATCTTTACACATGCATGCACCGATTCCCCATACCCATGTACCCCTACACACCCACACAGCCATGCACCCACACTCTCTCACACACCTGCACCTGCTCCACAGCCACACCCGCACCTGCACACGTGCATTCACACCCATGTACACCTCCCATACCCGTGTGCCCACAGACCCCCACACACTCCCTTACACACACACCTGCACCTGCCCCACACCTATCCCCACACATCTGCGCCTCCTCGACAGCCACACCCATACACATATACGCATGGGCCACGTACCCATGCTCCCACCCACCCATGCACATGCAGAGGCCACATATACCAATGCTCCCACACACAGGTGCACCCCTGCATGCACACCCATCCACAGCCACATGCACCTGAACCACAGCTGTGGAGGGCACCCTAGCAGTCCCCTCCGATTCTTGGAGTCGGCCAACTGCAGGCCTGCGGTGATGGTCTCTGTTGTTACCCATTGGTTCTGCCTCAGGTCATCGCACAAGGTGCTCCTCCTCCTGTCTGATTGTTCTCACTCAGTCCTGTCTGTGCGTGTGTTGTTATTACTTGTCATTACTGGGACAATTGCATTTGTGAATATACGACAACTGATTTACCCTTTCTGTTGTGTGTTTTTTTTTTTTTTTATTTTATTTATCTTTTTTGAGACAGAGTCTCACTCTGTTGCCCAACCTGGAGTGCAGTGGTGTGATCTTGGCTCACCGCAACTTCCACCTCCTGAGTTCAAGTGATTCTCCTGCCTCAGCCTTCTGAGTAGCTGGGACTATAGGCACCCACCACCATGCCTGGATAATTTTTTATATTTTTAGTAGAGACAGGGTTTCACCACATTGGCAAGGCTGGCCTCAAACTCCTGACCTCAAGTGATCTGCCCGCCTTGGCCTCCCGAAGTGCTGGGGTTACAGGTGTGAGCCACCGCGCCCGGCCCGCCCATTGTTGATGGACCTCTGAGATGCTTGCTGCTTTCGGCTGTCAGAAATATGTCTGCCATGGAAATTCCTGCACTTGCCTTTTCTTTGGGGTTTGTAGGGCCCATCCCCAATTGTAGTGATGTGGGGTCATAGGACATATGTATTTCTGCCAGGTATTTTTCTCAGTATCACTTAGTGATTATTTAATAATTAATAATATAAAATGTGTAACAGGTCCACAGAGGGAAAAACTGTTTATAGGTAAACTTTCCTTGGGCATGGGAAGGAAAAAGCGTACAATAAACGTTCACGTATAGAAACAAGAGCTCTGTTAGTTTCCCTGGTTCTTAGATGTGTGCTTTGTAATTGGAAGCTGTTCACTGGGAATGGTTTTGAACCTGCTGTGAAAACCTCCGTGGACCCTGATTGGAAAGGGCAGGTGGGCGTGCTCACTGGGCCCCTGCTCTGCATCGGGCCAGCCAGCCACATCCGGCTTCTCCTTGGCCCCAGGGCCCGGTGCTGGCGGCCCTGCTGCGCTCCTGGGAGACTGCGGTTCAGCTCCCGTGGCTCTGGGCAGTGGCCGAGTATGAATTCCCCTCTGAGCAAGTCCAGAATGACTCCTTGGGGGAACCTTTTGTTAGTTTGTTCTCACACTGCTAGTAAGAAATAACTGAGACTGGGTAATTTATAAAGAGCAGAGGTTTGATTGGCTCACAGTTCTGCAGCTGTACAGGAAACAGCAGCATCTGCTTCTGGGGAGGCCCCAGGAAACTTCCGATCATGGCAGAAGGCGAAGAGGGAGCAGGCACCTCGCATGGCAGAAGGAGGAGCAAGCAGGGGGAAGGGTGCCGCTCACTTTTAAAAGACTTGGTCTCAGGAGAGCTCACTGTCGTGAGGACAGTACCAAGTGGGGATGGCGCTAAGCCATTGGTGAAGGCCCATCCCCCATCACCCACAGTAAACTTATCTCATAGGATCTCTTTCTCTACCTTGTAAGCCAGAACCTCCCACCAGGCCCTGCTTCCAACCCCGGGATTACAATTTGACGTGAGATTGAACAGCACACAAACCGTATCAGATCCTGGGAAGAGCAGTTGGAAATAATGAAAGGGCCATCAGAGGCATGGATGATACATAGGTGCTGCTGGGTGTCGTGGGGACAGTTTAAAAACAGCATTTAATGTTTGTTTTGATTGTAAAAGTATTGCAGAGTGGGCCAGGCATGGTTAGTCCCAGACCTAATTAGGCAAAAAACGTTAGAAATACAAATAAAGCACAAAGAAGTAAAGGAAAACCACCTCTAATCCCACGTTTGGATGCTTTCAGGTACCTGCCAGTTCTCGTTTGGACACGTATCCTTTTTTAAAACAAACAAACGAAAAAAGGGTGTAGCATTCACACAGTTTCTTTCGTTGCTTTTTGCCTTGTTTCTTTCGTACATTCTCTTCTCCTGAAATGTGTATTACAGACATCGTTCCATGCCACTGAGTAGTCTCCAGTACACTGAACGGCTCTTAATATTATGTTACCATCAAGTACTGCAGTTTATTTGAATCGTTTCCTATTACCAAACATTTAGGTGACTTCTAATTTTTTTATTACACAGTTGACTTCTAATTTTTTTTTATCATAATAGTCATTGCAACAGTAAACGTACTTGGATATAAATCTTTTGTGCAGATCCATGAGTATTTTCTCAGTACACATTTAAAAGAGGAGTTATGCTTTCTCATTGACTCGGGTATTGGTAAGAAATTAAATGTGAAATCATTTTAATTCCTCTAAAAATTATCCTGGAAAGCATGGAGATAGTATATTTGACTTTTTAATGTAGTGGCTAAAATGTTATAGTATTTAATATCATAAGACAATAGGCACCAGTGGCTGTGGGACTTGTTTTTCAAAAGAAGATGGAAGTGTGTGAATATACAACCCCTTCTCACCCTCGCCCGCCTTACTCATGTCTGATGTATGGGTTGAGTTCTGCCCATACAGATGGAGGGGGCCAGGCACGATCAGTCCCTCATCAGCAGCTGCCCCCTGCTGCCTCTGTCCTCCCTGGAGCCTTGCAGCAGGCTGGGAGGACCTTGCTGGCATGGACAGCCCTGGGCAGCTCTGGCCTTGGCAACAGCAGAGGCTCAGTCTTACAGCCACTTGGGGACCCAGCGTTTGGTGCCTCATTTCTTTAAGACTGGATATGGCCAGAGGGCAGTCTTACGTAGCTTGCGATCAAAAATGCTCCACAGGGATTTTTCTACCTTATCTTTGGAGAGGAGTCCAGTAACAATTAAATTATAGGAGTCCATACTGTTGGCATAGTAACGGTTAATTAAAGCTGTATCTGTCACGAAATGTGCATGGGATTCTTCTTGGTCATCACGATGTGAATGAAGGTACTGAGGAGAGTGTCTGAGATCCTGATGTGCTCTTTCCTTGTGTTTGTAGATCCACATCATAGATTTTGACGATGAAAATAACATTATCAATAAAAATGTCCTCCTCCATCAAGCGGGTGAAATCTGGCACATCAGTGCGAGTCCTGCAGATAAAGGCGTGCTGGCGACCTGCTACAACAGAAGTAAGTGCGGCTTTTCTAAGGTGATTTGGTAACCGGAGGTGATCTGTAAGACTGGTTTTGTATTGCTAGTGGGTTGACACATGACTTAAAAGATTTAACCATTAATGAAGGTGTTACATATACAGAGAAGCTGTGCTGTTGTGAGATGTTTGCAGAAATTACTGGAATCTTAAGATTCTAAGAATTGAGGCTGGAATCAGCTGTTCCAGGAACATTGACCGCTTGTTCTGGGAGGACAGTGCTGGAGGTTCTTACGAGGCAGACACAGGTGTCCTGATGCGGAAACTGTGCTGGGGTAGGCAGCAGGGATTTGCCTCTTTCCCGTAGTGTCTTGGTGACCGTCTTCCAGTCCTCTGGTAAGAGCGGTTCCGTGCACACATGCTCGTGGACTGGGGCTGTGTCTGATAGGCTCTTCCTGCCCGCCGTTGGGCTGTGCAGGCTCGCAGGGCTCTGGGGCCGTACGCCTGTGTCAGTGCAGATATCGCAGTCGCTGAAGTGAGCCTCCCTTTCCCCAGTTCTCCTCATTCTGTCATCGTCAGTAACTACTTTCTAAATTCTGGCTCTGTGGAGAGATATCTCATAGGATCTTTCTCTACCGTGTAAGCCAGAACAAAGTCTTTGTGGTTTTCGATATGTAGTTTCTAGAGTGTTACCTTCATTCGAACCACAGGCTGAATAACTTTTTAGATACTTTTAATGCGTTCTGTCTGATCTTCCCTCTCATACCCTGGCTTCAAAATATTACTATGTAGGGATTGCGTGGCTCGTGTATCAGGCAGGTTACCGTGATGCCCTGGTCTAAAATTCTGTGATTAGGCTCTGCTTTCACCAAGTTCTGTGTATGTTTCCTTTCACTTTATTTATTTATTTATTTAGAGGTAGAGTTTTACTTGTCATCCAGGCTTGTGTGCAGTGGTACCATCTTGGTTCACTGCAACCTCTGCCTCCTGGGTTCAAGCCATTCTCCTGCCTCAGTCTCCTGAGTAGCTGAGATTACAGGTGTCTGCACAATGCCTGGCTAATTTTTGCATTTTTAGTATAGACGGGGTTTCACCATTTTGGCCAGGCTGGTCTTGAACTCCTGACCTCATGTGATTGGCCCGCCTGAGCCTCCCAAAATGCTAGGCTTACAGATGTGAGCCACTGCACCCAGACCTCCTTCTGCTTTAACTTTATGGCTGCCCTGTGTCTGCCCTCTGAAGGCCTTGCCTTCGGCCTGGAGGGCAGTGTGGTGTGCAGTGGCTGCCCCGTGGCCACCCTCTGAGGGCCCTGCCTTCCGCCGGGAGGGCAATGTGGTGTGTGACTGAGTGTGGCTGTACACCTCCCTCCTGCCAGCAGGAGGTTGGGGGTCCGAGAGCCTCCTTTATTTTGTCTGCTCTCTGTGCTGATTGGCCCAGCTGACTGTCTCAGCCGAAACATATTTCTCAAGAATCGGTGGGTCTTCGGTAGATTTCCTGGGGCTTCACTTCCTCAGGCAAGAGCTTAACTACAGACCTTTTAGAGGCGATCTCTTCTCTGCCTCAGTCTCCTGCTCAGATGGCCAAGGGACTGCTCTCTTCACCCTTGACCCATTACCTTTACCCTTCACCCTCCCCTTCACCCTTCACCCTCTCATCTGCTGAGGATGTGTGAGGCGCCCCCTTGGCTTCTTGAAAGGCTTTTCCTAGGACTGCGGTCTGACCTCCTGACCTTCCCTAGGCTTTAACCACATGCGGTGTGGCCCATCCTCAGCCTTTTCTCAGTTCACATGCTCCTAACAGTTGGGGTATTAGTCCATTTTCGCACTGCTATGAAGAACTACCTGGGACTGGGTAATTTATGAAGAGGTTTAATTGACTCACACAGTTCTGTAGGCTTAACAGGAAGCTCGACTGGGAGGTCTTAGGAAGCTTACAATCACGGTGTGAGGTGAAGGGGAAGCAAGGACCTTCTTCAAAGCCAGCAGGAGAGAGAGAGCAAAGTGGGAAGAGCCACACACCTTAAACGACCAGATCTCCTGAGAACTCACTCACTGTTGTGAGAACAGAACGGGGGAAATGCACCCCCCGGTCAGTCATCTCCCACCAGGTTCCTCCCTTGACATGTGGGGATCACAGTTGGAGATGAGATTTGGGTGGGGACACAGACCCAAACCGTGTCAGTTGGGCTTTTCATTTCAGCACTTTGCCACTGGAGAGGCTGGGCTTGGAGTTACTCTGCCATCAAACAGCTCTTTCCCCATTTGCCCTCTTCTCTACCCTTGCCCTGTCCCTGCACCGGGAAACCCCTCGAGTGCAGGACCAGCCTCAGCATGACAGGAGGTACCTCCATGGCCCTGCAGGGCACCACCTTTCTGCCTCCTGTAGCAAGCACCTGCCTTCCTCCTGGATATTCCAAGCAAGCTCTGCTCTTTCTGTGGCTCCTCAGAAACCTTCCAGCCTTTACCCACTGCTGGAATCCAGAGCTCCTCCCACGTTTCAGGCATTTGTTACCATGGCCCCTGCTTCCATAGTCATTATACACTGCATAGGAGATTCCTACACACACACAGTGGCTTCCAATAGCACATACCTCTTCAGCAGTAGGCACTGGCCTGCGGTCTCCAGGCTGCCGTCCAGGCCCCGCCAGGCTGTGTCAGGGCTCTCGCCTGGGGTTGTAGGCTTGCTTCCTGGCTGTCTGCAGGGACCGCCTCAGCTGCTCCCCGCTGTCAGTGGGCTTTGCGTTAGGCTGCCACGTTTGTGGCAATTTGTAGAAACAACAGAAAATGAACACAATTGCTAAGAACTCTTGGTCTTGCTCTGGTCGTCCGCAGGCATAAGTTGATTGCATCCTTCAAGTTACCCTGGCTCTCGTGATTTCCAGTCGTGGCTTTCAGAGACCGACTCTTTCTGCCAGTCTTTGAAGTCTCATGAGTGTGTGCCTGCCTCTGCTCACACTGTGTCATGAGTGTGCACACACCTTCCTCTGCTCACACTGTATCATGAATGCTTCTACTCACACTTTCTCATGAGTGTACATGTGTCAGCTTCTGCTCACACAGTCTCATGAGTGTGTGCACCTGTCTGTGCTTACATCATCTTGTGTGTACATGCACCTGCCTCTGTTCACACTATCTCGAGTGTGTACCCGTCTCTGCTCATATTCTCTCATGAGTGTGTGCATACCTACCTCTGCTCATACCATCTCGTGTGCATACCTGCCTCTGTTCACACTGTCTTATGAGTGTGCACATGCTTGCCTCTGCTCGTCCTGTCTTGTGACTGTGTGCACTTGCCTTTGCTCACACTGTCTTATGTATGTGCCCGTCTCTGCTCACACCATCTCATGAGTGTGTGCACCTGCCTCTGCTCACTGTCTCCTATGTGTGTACTTACCTCTGCTCACGCTGTCTCATGAGTGTGTGCATACCTACCTTGCTCACACTAACTCATGAGTGTACATGCAGTTGCCTCTGCTCATGTCTCATGAGTGTGTGCCACTGCCTCTGCTCACACTGTCTCCTGTGTGTGTACCTGCCTCTGCTCACACCGTCTCATGAGTGTGTGTGTACCTGTCTCTGCTCACACTGTCTCCTGTGTGCGTACCTGCCTCCGCTCACACCGTCTCATGAGTGTGTATGTACCTGTCTCTGCTCACACTGTCTCATGAGTGTGTGCGTACCTGCCTCCGCTCACACCGTCTCATGAGTGTGTGTGTACCTGTCTCTGCTCACACTGTCTCATGAGTGTATGTGTACCTGTCTCTGCTCACACTGTCTCCTGGGTGGGTACATCTGCCTCTTCTCACACTGTTTCATGAGTGTGTTCCTGCCTCTGCTCACACCATCCTTGGTGACACTGTGTGGTGGTCTCACAGTCAGCAGAGGGCACCATTGGTCTGGCTCTGTGTCCCCTTCACTCTGGACCTTCCATTGTCTCCCCTTCTGTGTCTCCGTGACCATGTCCTAACTTGATCCCTTACACTGGTGCAAGCCATTTTTAAAACTTTTATCCTTTTCTCTTGCTGCTCTCTATATCTTTTCACAGCCTTTTACAACTTGCTTGAAAAACATGTTTGCAGAGTGAAACTACTCCTGCGTTTAGCTGAGGTTATACGCATTGAGTGGTGGTCGCTCCAGAGCACTTTGCAGTTTCTATAGAAAAGCGAGAATGGAATTTAGTTCTTCACTCTTAAACTTCAGGAATTCACCGAGGGGAACCTTGTCAATGTCGGAGGACCTCTGATCCAGGGGATCCCAGGCTGGGGCCCCAAGATCATTAGAGAGTGGTCATGGAACCGTCTTCTGGGGGAATCCAGGCTGGTGCGATCATTAGCGTGTGGTGGGTGGAGTCTGATCCAGGGGAGCCCAGGCTGGCGCCTTGAGATCATTGGAGCATGGAGCGTGGATCTGTGATCCAGGGGAGCCCACGCTGGTGCCCCGAGATCGTTAGAGCATGGTGCATGGATCTGTGATCCAGGGGAGCCCACGCTGGTGCCCTGAGATCATTAGAGCTTGGTGCATGGATCTGTGATCCAGGGGAGCCCACGCTGGTGCCCTGAGATCATTAGAGCTTGGTGCATGGATCTGTGATCCAGGGGAGCCCGGGCTGGTGCCCCGAGATCATTAGAGCATGGTGCATGGATCTGTGATCCAGGGGAGCCCACGCTGGTGCCCTGAGATCATTAGAGCTTGGTGCATGGATCTGTGATCCAGGGGAGCCCGGGCTGGTGCCCCGAGATCATTAGAGCATGGTGCATGGATCTGTGATCCAGGGGAGCC
>PVKV010009175.1:0-62548 GCA_004027835.1 Alouatta palliata
GGGATTATCTGTACTCTTTTAAGACAAAGGAAAGCACTGGGACCTTCTTAAGTGGTTTCTATGCTGAGGAATCAAGACTGCTATTTTGAAGTGACACAGATTAGTCTTTTAATCAGAGACAGACAATGGACGAGAGACAGTGGCTCTTTCTACCTTGTTTTAGGTCATAAGGTTCCTTCCAGTTTAGGTGACAAAAGTTATGTCATCCATTAATTGAATTTCATGTTCTGCTTCAGGAAAAATAATTTGTGAGGGTAAATTATTGTCAAGCTCTGCCAATATATTGGCTGTCACTATTTATTATGGAGCTCAAGGTCAGTTTTCATTGAATATATTATAGATTTAGATAGCTAGAGGCAAAAATAGGTAACCAAAATCTATTTTTAGAACAGAGGCCATATTTTAATTGTATCAAGAAATGTTATTTAATATACAGAAGGATGACCTTTTCTCAGATTGTGTTTTTGTTTGTTGGAGGGGGAAGCTGAATATGAACTGACAGTCAAAAAATTTGTAAAAAAAAAAAAAATCAACTTGCTCATTTTTATTCTATATTTTTGCTCTAAAGCATTTTCCACAAACTGTGTGTGGATTCATGTCCTAAACCAGATGATGAAGACTTGGCTGTTACTATCAAGGTAAAGTGATCTCTTGTAAAATTTTCTCACTCAGTCAACTTTTGCATAGTATTTACTTTTTTAAAATTTAGCAGTGGTTTACCTATTTTTGTTTTATGATGGTTATGGAAAGTTGGTCAGAGAAAACCATAGACATATGGCTAGTTGATTTAAAAAATTTAATGTTGGTAACTAACAAAAGACTGATAAGTACTGTGACAGGGTAGGGGTTGAACAAAAATGAACTGGAAGATACATAGCAACAGAAAAATCACCTTAGGAAATGCTTTTCCCAGAGAAAATTTGAAATTTGATTAAGGTTTAATTAGATAAATATTAATACTTTGACTTTTAAATCATACTAGTGTGACATCTATATTTTTTCCAGCATAAAAAAAAAGAGGAGTTTTTTAATAAACTACTCAAAAGATCAGTTGACGTTTTGCACTTAAAAATGTGTGAATTCATGGAAGAGTCACTGACCATTTTGGGATATTTATGAACATTCAAGTTCTAAATTATAGACAAAAATAAGTGATTTGACTATTAATATTTCTGGAAAAACTTCTCAAGTCATAAGTTATCTGAAGGCAGGAATCATTTCTTATTTATATTTGCCTCTTCAACACAGCACAGTTCCGGACACAAAATAGGACTCATTAAGTGCCTACCGATGAACTAAAAAAATAGAACATCTCACCATTAATTACTCAAGACAGATGGTGCTAACTTCGCTTTCCCAGACACTGATATTAGAAACAAAACTTTACTAGAGTTTTGATGAATCTGTGAGAAGAATGACCACAAGAGATAGTGCAGATGGTGGTGGGTGGGTGTGTGTGTGTGTGTGTGTGTGTGTGTGTGTGTGTGTGTGTAATAAAAGGAGGGCTGGAAAATGAAAGGAAGTTTGTATAGACAGAATTGTATATTAGGAGACATTGCAGAAGATATTATCTGCTTTCATGTGTATGTTTGGAGGCTGATTTTGAACTGTTAAATGTAGCATCCTTTTTTTGTTTCTGTGAACTTGCATACAGAAGTGTTTGTAGTATCCTTAATGTGTTAGCGAGTAGGAAAAAAATTTGTTTTGCCTAAGTAGCAAATTTAATATAAGTTTAATGAATTGAAAAAATGTAAGTTTAATGAATTGAATCCAGTTAGAGCATATAAATTTAAGTATATTCCAGATCCGTAAGAGTTTCCTCAGAGGAATTGTGTCATATTTTAATAGAGATTTCAAAGGGAACAATTTCAGTTTGAAAGTGCATGTAATAAAATTTTGGAAATTATAAAACAATCTTCAAAATTATTTTTGAACACAGTGATGAGAATGAGAAAAACATTTCAGCCATACATAAAATTTTAGAGTATGATTAAGCACCTTCTACCTTATACCACAAATTAAATGATCTCAGTGTTTACCAAAGAAATAAATCAATAATAACTATGGAATTTCAAAATCTTTTGAATTTTCCCTTTTCTCTCCACTAGGCTATACTGTTAATTTCCTACGTAGATTTCTTTATGCTAACCTTTTTTTATTTAATTTGACTGTGGTTAGAATATGTAGCATTAGATCTAGTGTCTTAGCAATTTTGAAGTGTATACAGCCTTATTATCAACTCTAGGTACAATCTTGTATAGAAGATCCCTAAAGCTTATAGACCTTGCTTAACTAAAACTTTTTGCCTGTTAATGATTACATACCTTCCCCTCTCCCTCTTCCCCCACTCCTTGGCAACCATTTCACCCTTTGCTTTGACTATTTTATTAATCTCATGCAGATTGAATCATTCCATATTTTTATTTCCATGACTGGCTTATTAAACTTAGTTTATTATGATCAAGGTTTATCCACGTTTTTTCACATTGCAGTATTTTCTTTTTTTAAAAAAAGCTGATTTGTATCAAATTATGTATGTACCATATCTCTCTATCCATTCTACTTAATATCATTTTGGAGTCAATATTAGCTCTTTGTTTCATTAATATCAGCTTTGCCAACACGATAGACTTAAAAGTGCCTGAATATATTCTCCATGAATGTATCAAACTCTCTTGAAAAAGTATCAGCATAAGAAACAAAGCTATTATGAATGAAGTTCATTGAAGAGGCTGACAGTATAGCATGGGGTTTATGAACAAGAACTTTGCAAACTAACTCCTTGGGCTTAAATTGCATCTGTGTTACAAACTAACTCTGTTAGCTAGGCAAAAAAATTGTAAGTGTCAATTTCTTCATCTATAAAATCAGAGATAATAATAGGATCTAACGCCTAGTGTTGCTGTGGGGAATAAATGAATAAACTCCCTGAAAATTTATAGACACTGTGTGTGTTAATTATGATGATGCTAATTATATTCCCGATAAGGTCCGTACTAATAACCTAAATTTTTATAAACTGGTATCTGCTAACTATTACCACGTAAAACACATGAATGAATTAAATGCTGCATTTTAGTTATGTTTTTAGGGTAAAAGACATTATTATTTTAGATATTTGGAGTTCAAACTTGTAGAACTCTGTTCTCTTAGAGGTTCTCTCAAATTTAAAGAAAGTCTTTTGCATTAATTTGTTAATTAGAAGTTATTCTACCATTTTAGAACGGAGTGACTCCTATGTTCATATGACTACATCTCAAAAATCATCACTCTAATTAATCTTGGCATTTAAGCAAACAAAATGTCAGTTTGCTTGGAAGACTTTCTTTCTTCTGCCATTTGGAAAATTTATTCCACTAAATTCTTCTCCTACACATTCAAGACATATTGTACTCCCCAAAATTATATTTACAAGCAAGGTGTCCTAAGAGAACATGACTAATTCACAACATTTTTCAAAAAGTGAAGAGGAGTAATCAAGTCCCTACTTCCTTCCAAGTTATTAGGGAAATGTAAACCAAAGTAAAATATTTGGCAATACCAGTTGTAGGCAAGGATATGGGGAGGCAGAGACTTTTATGTTCTTTTGATAGATCTATAAATGTTTTACAACCACTTTGGATTATAACTTGGCATTAGCATTTCTGATTGTATATTGTAAAAAATAATTATTTATTAAAGAGAGATGAAAAGTAATATTCACTGTAGTGACAAAAATTGGGAAATAATCTAAGTTAATATCATTATGAATGAAAAATGTAAGTACATTTGTAAAATTAAGAAGTAAACATAAATCTGTGTGTATCAATGTGGATAGCCTAAAACCAATAATTGCTTGATAATTTATGTAAGATGTACAATCAACAAAAAATAGTCCATATTAATTTATGGTTTACTCAATTTCTAGAAGTTAAATACGAAGTGCTATTTTTGACTTGTTTCTGTTCAGTCTTACAGAAATTCATGTGGGTCTTACACCTATATGATTAAAGTATAAAAAGGTAGATATAAAAAAATTATAGCAATTGTGTGGTGATGGTTTTCCTTGGTAGTATGAGAAGGATGGGAGTTGCTTGAAGAAAGATAATTAAGTGACTTCAACTGCATCATTAATTTTTATTCCCTTAAATAAATTCATGATGCTAATATTTTCATGTGTCATTTTATTTGGTGAGTTATGGGTTTTGCTATAACTTTCTTTACCTATAAGAGAAAATTTTCTTTAATAGAAAACCAATTTAACATAGAGAAAAGCAAGGAAAGAATGTAATGTAATTCTGTGAAATCAGTGCTGATATCCCCTTTATCATTTTTTATTGCATCTATTCAACTCTTCTCTCCTTTGTCTTATATTAGTCTTGCTAGTGGTCTATTTTATTAATCTTTTCAAAAAAACAGCTCCTGGATTTATTGATTTTTTGAAGGGTTTTTTTTGTGTCTCTATCTCCTTCAGTTCTGCTCTGATCTTAGTTATTTCTTGTCTTCTGCTAGCTTTCAAATTTGTTTGATTTTGCTCCTCTAGTTATTTTAATTGTGACAATAGGGTATAGATTTTAGATCTTTCCTCACTTCTTTTGTAGGCATTTAGTGCTATAAATTTGCCTCTGGATGCTGCTTTTCCACAGAAATACATACTACTATCAGAAATTACTACAAACAACTCTAAGCATATAAACCAGTAAATCTAGAAGAAGTGAATAAATTCCTGGACACTTACACCTTCCCAAGGCTAAACCAGGAAGAAACTGAATCCCTGAATAGACCAATAACAACTTCTGAAGTTGAGGCAGCAATTAATAGCCTACCAACCAAAAAAAGTCCAGGTCCAGATAGGTTCACAGCTGAATTCTACCAGATGTATGAAGAGGAGATGGTACTGTTTCTTTTAAAACTACTCCAAAAATACAAAAAGAGGGAATCCTCCCTAACTCATTTTATGAGACCAACATCATCCTGATATAAAACCTGGCAGAGACACAACTAAAAAAGAAAATTTTAGTCCAATATCCATGATGAACATTGATGCAAAATATTTGATAAAATATTGGCAAATTGAATGCAACAGCGCATCAAAAAGTTTATCCATCATGATCAAGTACACTTTATCCTGGGGATGCAAGCCTGGTTAACATCTGCAAGTCTATAAACATAATCCATCACATAAACAGAACCAAAGACAAAAACGACATGATTATCTCAATAGATGCAGAGAAGGTCTTTGACAAAATTCAACATCCCTATATGCTAAAAACTCTCAATAAACTAGGTATCAATGGAACGTATCTCAAAATAATAAAAGCTATTTATGACAAACCCACAGCCAATATCATACTGAATGGGCAAAAACCAGAAGCATTCCCTTCGAAAACTGGCAATTGACAAGAGTGCCCTCTCTCACCATTCCTATTCATCATAGTATTGGATGTTCTAGCCAGAGCAATCAGGCAAGAAAAAGAAATAAAGGATATTCCATTAGGAAAAGAGGAAGTCAAGTTGTCACTATTTGCAGACAACATGATTGTATATTTAGAAGACTCCATCGTCTCAGCCCAAAATCTCCTTAAGATAATAAGCAACTTCAACAAAGTCTCAGGATACAAAATCAATATACAAAAATCACAAGCATTCCTATATACCAATAACAGACAAACAGAGAGCCAAATCATGAGTGAACTCCCATTTGTAATTGATACAAAAAGAATAAAATACCTGGGAATACAAATAACAAACGACATAAAAGACCTCTTCAAGGAGAACTACAAACCACTGCTCAAGGAAATAAGAGAGGACACAAACAGATGGGAAAATATTCCATGCTCATGGTCAGGAAGAATCAATATGGTAAAAATGGCCATACTTCCCAAAGTAATTTATAGATTCAGCACTATCCCCATCAAGCTACCATTGGCTTTCTTCATAGAACTGGTAAAAACCACCTTAAACTTCATATGGAACCAAAAGGGAGCCTGCATAACCAAGACAATCCTAAACCAAAAGAACAAGCCTGGAGGCATCACACTACCTGACTTCAAACTATACTACAAAGCTACAGTAATCAAAACAGCATGATACTGGTACCAAAACAGAGATATAGACCAGTGGAACAGAACAGAGGCCTCAGAAGTAATGCCATACATCTGCAACCATCAGAACATTGACAAACCTGACAAAAACAAGCAATGGGGAAAGGATTCCCTATTCAATAAATGGTGTTGGGAAAACTGGCTAGCCATGGGCAGAAAGCTGAAACTGAACCCCTTCCTTACACCTTATACAAAAATTAACTCCAGATGGATTAAAGATTTTAACACAAGATCTAACACCATAAAAACCCTAGAAGAAAACCTGGGCACTACCATTCAGGACATAGGCATGGGCAAGGATTTCATGACTAAAACACCAAAAGCAATGGCAACAAAAGCCAAAATAGACAAATGGGATCTAACTAAACTTAAGAAGAGCTACTGCCCAGCAAAAGAAACAATCATTATAGTGAACCAGCAACCAATAGAATGGGAAAAAAGTTTTGCGATTTACCCATCTGACAAAGAGCTAATATCCAGAATCTACAAAGAACTTAAACAAATTGACAAGAAAAAAACAACCCCATCAAAAAGTGAGCGAAGGATATGAACAGACACTTTTCAAAAGAAAACATTTATGTAGCCAACAAACATATGAAAAAAATGCTCATCATCACTGGTCATTAGAGTTATGCAAATCAAAACCACATTGAGATACCATCTCATGCCAGTTAGAATGGCGATCATTAAAAAATCTGGGGACAATAGATGCTGGAGAGGATGTGGAGAAATAGGAATGCTTTTACACTGTTGGTGGGAGTGTAAATTAGTTCAACCATTGTGGAAGACAGTGTGGGATTCCTCAAGGATCTACGAGAAGAAACACCATTTGACCCAGTAATCCCATTACTGGGTATATACCCAAAGGATTATAAATCGTTCTATCATAAAGACACATGTACACGTATGTTCATTGTGGCACTGTTTACAATAGCAAAAACTTGGAAACAACCCAAATGCCCATCAATGATAGACTGGATAAAGAAAATGTGGCACAGATACACCATGAAATAGTATGCAGCCATAAAAAAGGATGAGTTCATGTCCTTTGCAGGGACATAGATGAATCTGAAAACCATCATTCTCAGCAAACTGACACAAGAACGGAAAACCAAATAACACACGTTCTCACTCTTAAATGGGTGTCGAACAATGGGGACACATGGACGCAGGGAAGAGAACATCACACACTGGGGGCTGTTGGGGGGTGAGGGACTAGGGGAGGGATAGCAGGGGGTCGGGAGATTGGGGAGGGTTAACATTAGGAAAAATACTTAATGTAGGTGACCGGGAGGTGGAAGTGGTACACCACCATGGCATATGTATACCTATGTAACAATCCTGCATGATCTGCACATGTCCCCCAGAACTTAAAGTATAATTTAAAAAAAGAATATAATGTCAAACACATAATGTACAGCTGATATATTAAGACATTAAAAGTAGCTAACACTCTGATTTTTAAATCTCTAAAATGATCAGAATGTCTATTTACTTGCTAATGCATTTCCAATTTCCTTTGTAAGCTGCTCAATATCACCAAATATATAGATATAATTAACCTCAGTTATTTTCAAAGTGTTACTTGCTCAAATTTTATTTAATAAAACTTGCTTTTCTATTTTATGTCTTCTGGAAAAAAATGGATGGCTATTAATGTTATTGTGTTTACTAAGTTCAGGTATCACTACTTAAAGCCTATTAATGTTTCCTCTTGGCAGCTTTTAAGATATGACATCATCATTATACAGCACATAAGGAAAGATAAGAGAGTAGGTCTAACATGGCTGGGGTTATTAAGAAGCTTCAGTAAAATAATAAGGGGGGTGGGTCAGAAGGAGGAGAAATAAAATAGCGTAGATAAGGATCAAATTAATATGCTTAGCTTCTTATGTTCAGGTTTATGATCAATGGGAATGACAGTTGTAACCCTGGACACTTAAGGGAATCCACCTGACACTAATGGAAAGAGGAAATTACAGATGATGGGAAAGAGATGAGAAGCTGGTACCAACCAGCTTATCAGGGCATTTGGCACCTACACTCAAGTTGATGAAGGGAATACCAAGGAAATTCTGCTCATCCGAGAAAACTATGTAGAAGGAGGCCAACTAGTTTACCTGGCCTTTTTATGGAACACGTGGAGGGATACTCAATATCATCAGAGAAGTGCTTATTATCAACATCCTCATGGACCTATGAATAGACATCTTCACCACTGATATTTAGAAGGACTATTGATTCTCATAACGTCTGTCCTCAAATACTAAAATTAGAATTAATAATAAATTACCTATGAAATGGACTTTGAAGTTTACTAAATTATAGTTGTCTGCATACCTGTTCATAAATACATGTGAAATGTATATATTACACATATAGGTTCAAATAATATATAGATTACCATTGTGAGATTCTGATATTAGAAATAAAGCTCTCCTCATTTGATATTAGTGAAAATTTTAGGTTGTTTTGATTAGTGACTGTCCTCCATTCTATGCAATCTTGTTCAGTAAACTATGTTCTTTCTCATTTGCTTCTGCATAACTATTTCTTAAAATCTATTTTTCACACTGGTCCACATAGTTACAGGTTCTTGCATCAGATACGATACAAATATTGTAAGAGTTTTTATTATCTAGGTATGCAGCAATATATTTTATCAATTGTATTCATATTTCTATAGACATTTATTTTCTTATTTGCTTTTGTATAAATCTGTGCTGTCCCAGATTCTGCTTCTTTATTTTCTACGAATAAGTTTTGCTGTTGTGTGACAAAATTCAACATTTCTGGGATTCTGTGGGGAGATACGTTTCCTAAATATTTTCCGAAATGTAGCACAAGTTGAATGGCCTTCAGTTTAAAGATAGTTTTGGTATCTGTTACAAACCCTGTAAGGTTAAAAAATATGTTGGTATATAAAGTGTAATACTTTGTATATATATTGTTTTGATAAAGCCAACATTAAGAAAGTACAATTGAAGAGTGCTCAGCTAATGTGTTAATCCAGTGTTTCCAATTAAGGAGTGCTCCATAAACAACACATGAAAAAGAAACATACACTGGAAATGACTATGAGCGTGCCTTCTGATACTGATGTCTCCATACATGTCAATCAATAATGATGCTTTGCTCATTAGCATGATGAATGTCAGATATAAAAAGTTTTGATATACCATAATAAATTGTAGTGTGTGATAGTAGCATAATGAATGTCCTTTTATTTGTGAAATTAAAGTTATTCATGGCCAGGTGCGGTGGCTCCTGCCTGCAATCCCAGCACTTTGGGAGGCCGAGGTGGGTGGATCACGAGGTCAAGAGATCAAGACCATCCTGGCCAACATGGTGAAACCCTGTCTCTACCAAAAATAAAGAAATTGGCTGGGAGTGGTGGCATGCGCCTGTAGTCCTGGCTACTTGGGAGGCTGAAGCAAGAGAATCGCTTCAACCCGGGAGGCAGAGGTTGCTGTAAGCCGAGATCACACAACTGCATTCCAGCCTGGTGACAGGGCAAGAGTTGGTCTCAAAAAAATGTTATTCATGACACTACCTTCAGCTAAAATATTTTAAGAAATGCCTTGCCCTTGCATGGAGCAAAACATGAAAATCTCTAAACATCATATCCTTAGATTCCTAAGGATATCCGTAGGAATGACACTCTACCCTAAGCTGCTGAGTGTTTCTATGGCCAGCTGTGAACTCCGCATATTGTTTGCCTGCTGCCATAGTTGGTTGACATTGATAGGGTTGATAGAATTCATTCTAAAAAATCTTGGCATTTGTCTCAAAATAACCTCTTACAACAAATGATAATAAGAGTACTTAAAATCCAGTGTAATTGAAAATTTTCCAAGTGAAAAACAGATTGTTGGAATTGTCTCTTTTATATAACTAAAAATAGTTCATTAATAAATGTCTGTTTGTAATCATCCTGTTTGTAAAAATCCGATCTAAGAATTGTTAATATAATAATCCTCTCCAATTGAAATATGCAATGGCTAATTTTAACTACCAGAAAGAATCTATACATCACCAAGTAAATTAAGTCAGATCACAATTACTTCCTCTACTCTTGCCACCAAAATCCATTATTTTGAAATCAATAACGCAGTGTCAGATGGTGTGTGAGCACTGCGTGCAAAAATAATGTTCAGATATAGCTCCCAATTTTAGTTAACAAATGTAATGGAGAAGGCATTCTATTATTTAGATGCCAGTAGAACATTGAGCTGAATGATTGAGTGGGTCTCATTATGACACATAGGTAGACTTCCTTTAAAAAAAGAAAAAAAAGTTAAGAGGTATGATTTAACATCAATCCTCCTACAAAAATGACTGGAAAAATGCAACATATGTGAGAATCTTGGCTTTTGGGTATATAATAAAATATAGTCAGTGTAGTTAGCAGTTATATGTGTATTACCGCACAGCTATATCAAGTTGCAATTTACTGATGATTCAATCATATTTACATAATTTACCATTGATTTCAAGTTGTTATTTAAGTATGCTCTCAGAATAATATAGATTTTGAAAACATTCTAAAATCTTATAAATGCAGAGTATAGTGAAATTTACTATATTGTAATTTTTTTTCTACTCCCACTCAGGAATTCCCAAATTGCTTCATAGTTTTTGTAATGTTATGTTTTTGTGGAAATTTATTCTCTTCCTTATGTATGTATATGTTTAGACTAGAAGGACATTTTCTGAACAAAAGAAAAAAAAACAATGGGGAGGAAATAACTTTGATTAAGTCCTTGTTCTGTTCACTAACTAGCTGTCAGAGCTTAAGTAGGTCATTTCTGTGAAAAAAGAAAAATAATATTTTTCTGTCTCTAACAAAACAGTTATGCATCACTTAAGAAAATCTTTCTAAAGTGCTTCAAAATGTTAAATGCTAAGCAAATGTAAATTTTTAAGATTAAATTACATGTCTTAAGTCCCCGCCAAATATCCTTAAACTTGATATGCTTTTTGCCATTATTCCAGAATGCATCCAATATTCACTGTATGGAGACTGCCAAATATGGCATGATGCATGGGTCACTCATGTACAATGGAAACTTTTTCTATTCAAAATCCCAATGGTTTTGTTACTGAAGGAGGGAAACTGCAGCTGGATTCCTTGGTTCCCACACTGGGAGTTGAACCCTAGCCACCTGAGTGAAAAACCAGGAGTCCTAACCACTAGGCCACCATGGAAGTGGGAACCATAGCTGGCACTTACATTCTTGTCCTTCCTAACCTTGAAGAATGGGGAAAGGGGCCCGGGAGGCACAGTGAGTTTACAGCTGGAATAAAACTTGTGGACCCAAAGAGTAGGCAAGTGAATTTTATTAAGCAGAGTGAAAGGACAGCTCCCATGCTTTTGTGGGAGGGGATCCGGAAAGGGGATACCATCCAGGCAGGAGCAGCTGGAGTTTTTACCTTTGAGTTATTTCCTCCCCGCTCATGTTCTTGTCCAAAGAGAGGAAGTCTTTCAAACATCCTCTGGATTGATTGATCTTTGACTCCCATACCGGATTGGTTACTTGTTTTACAATCCCGAGTCCAAGAGCTCCCCTCTTCCAAGAACCAGCATGGGAAATTCAGAGAAAAATGGCCGTACCTGGCTTGTCAGCCCAGGAAGGTGGATCAAAGAGCTCTACCTGTCCCATCGGAGGGAAACTGAACAAAGAGTCCTAGCTGTCTGAGGCAGGAAAAGCGGAGACTCTAGGAAGTCTCTCTAAAACAGTTACATAGTTTTCTGGTTGAGAAAAACTTTACTAGAGGGTGAAAGAGCAAGAGCATCACCATCTTGGACAAGCCCCTCATTCTAAAGTTCACCTTAATTAAAAAATAAATAAATAAATAAATATGCCTAAATCCAAAGGGCATCAGCCTAATGGCTAAGGTCAGCACGAACATAAACCAGAAATAACATCTCCAACCAGAAACCTCCCTGACCAGAGACATGCTAACCCCAAGATTAAACCCCTTCTGCCCAGGAAGATGCCAGCCCTAAGATTAAGCCCCTCCTGCCAGAAAGATGTCAGCACCAAGACAACCATCCCTCTGCCCAGAAACATTCCAACCCTGCCATAAACTTCTGCCCCACACAGAAACATTCCAGGCTTGTAATAAGCCAATATATACTCTTAGTCTGTAAGAGAAAGAGCTCCTGACAGAAATTGGCCAGAAGCCCCTCTCAGTTTTTATCTAAAATAAACTTGTCTTTAACTGTCAAGCTTGTTTCATGTTTCTTTCGTCTTTCTTTAACTCTTACAGAGGGTATCAATTTTATCTCTAGTCTTCTAACACATATAAGCTCACATGTAACAAAGTTCAGATTTTGGAGGAAAACACAAATGACTGTGTCTGTTCTGATCCTGTTAGCTATGCTACTGTTTAACTCCTCCACCACCAACACCATGAGCTATTATTCCCCTTGTTCTTACACTTAACTCACTGAACACAAACTCCTTTTCTAGAAGCCAAGTTTCAATGTCCATTTATTGTTACCTTGATTCTGTAATGGCTGGATTCTTATATGACAGTATTTTACCAGTGGAGGGTATTCAGATTCTTGATGTCTTGAACAAAAAAATTGTACAAAACACACAAAACAAGGAAAGAATGAAACAATAAAATCAGAGATTTATTTAAAATGAAAGCATGCTCTACAGGGTAAGAATGGGCCTGAGCATTGTTACAGAATTTTCTGGGGTTTAAATATCCTCTAGAGGTTTCCATTGGTTATTTGGTTATACCCTATGTTAATGAAGAGGATGAAGCAGAGTTACAAATTCATTTACTCATTGTATGCCCCATGTAAATAGAGAGGATATTTCCTGTTATAGCTGAAGTGTTTTCATTTGATTTAGTTCCAGGAAGCCCTTAGGTTTCCTGCCTCCAGGACTTATTCTCCTGCCTCAACAGCATCCCTGGGCATTTTTATATTTTGGTCACTTATTTGTTATTAGAATCATCCATCTTGTTTTGGGTAATTTCTTCCCCATTTCAAGACTCAGCCCCAAGGGACACCATTCACTCTCCAGCTGCATCTATCTCCAGATATTCTACCTCCTAGTCTATCAGAAAGACAGAATAAAATTTAAATAAAATATAAAGGAATTTCAACTTTTAGGGAGTTAGTCTAGAATGTTAGTCTAGGATTACTAATTTTCTATAAAATTTCAGATTTGAAAGTCTTTGAAGATGTTTTCAGCCCAATTTTTTACCTAATATAATACTCATCTCTGCTGTAGTCTTAAATGAAAGCAAAGGCTTAGTTTGAACAATTTAATAATGGAAATTTAACTAAGATGTTCAGTGTTACTTTTGATTTTTACTGTTGGGAAATTTTCCTTGTACTGAAATGAAAACTTTCTCCTCATAACATATGTCAATTTGTCCTAATTTTGCCCTCATAATGTAGGTGGGTTTTGGGGTAAGGGGAGTGCTCAGCTTGTGTCAGTGGGCTCCAGGCTCTTGGTGTCTCGCTCTCTCAAGAATGAGAGAGGGGACTATGGCAGGAGCGCTCGTAAAGTAAATACCAGATCCCAGTGTTTGCAGGAAACGATTTATTTAGGTAGAGACAAAGGAGAGGAAGAGAGAAAGCTTCCATGAGAGAGTGTGTGGAAGGGGACCCTAGAGAGGAAATCCTCCTGGATGAGGGAGACAGGCACTTTTAACCTGGGAGGAATTCCCACCTTCTTCAAACATCCCCCTCCGCCGGCCAATGAAGAGTTCCTTTAAACTTCTGCTAGAGTGATTGACTTGTGACCTTTTCCTGTGCCTGCAAAAATTAAAAAGAAACCATTAAATCTGCAGTATGGAGAGAGATGGGGGGCATGGTGCTAGGAAGTTCTTGCCCTTAAAACTACACCCCCTTGTGAACCTGGAAAGACAACATATTCCCTCATTAATTTACTGATAATATCAGATATTTCTTCCGCAAATCTTTCAGATGTTTTATGATATATATCATGTCTATAGCCTAGCTCTTAATATGTCATTGCATAAATTAAATGTAACATTTTAGTAACTTTGGGTCTTAAAAAATTGTCCATTGGCCTGCATTTTTATTAAATATGTCTTTCATATATTAATCTAAATTACTGAAACAATTCTAGGCAGGAAGTAAAAAATTGATAAAGCCTGCAGTTTACCTTTAAAGCTCCTCTCTGTAGTTTGACAGTGCTGCATTATTCATTTATCTAAACAATCACTTATCTGTCCTGATATCCAGTGTACATTTTCTCACATTGTACATAAAAATTTTTGGCATCACTATAGACTTTCCTTTACTTATTTAATAATCTGTAAGAAAATAAATTTAGATTGGCTTGATGAGCACAGTAGCAACTTACATTTATTTTGAACAGAAGTGTGGCTTGGCCTCAGAAAATTCAGAGACTTAAGTAAGATCAAGCTGTTTTTCTCTGTTTGTTCTATACTTCTCTCTGTGTGTGTGGTTTCATTATGTTCTCTCTAAAGTCAATTTTTTTGTGCACTTTGGGAAACACTGCTGCTCTCATCCATACAGCTTCACATCATATGGCTTTACCTACCTGAGAAAAGACTATTTTGCTTTCGAGCTCCTAATTCCCAGTTAAAAGGAAGTTCTTCTTGTCAGACTGGTTCATTTGTTTATTGTTGAATAAAACAATGATAAAAAAACAATCTAACATTTGCATATCATGGTTACATGGCAACTTCTGTGATAAACGTGTAAAAGATGGAAGGATCACTACTTGCAGAAAAGTACGGCAGCATTGGACATGCTATTCCGAACATGTCAAGTTTTTTGATGTTTGTTGAAAAAAAACAAAATGAGTAAGTCATTTCGTTATTTACGGGGTTTTTTTAGGTCTTTAAAGTGATCTATTGAATACACGATTTCAGATATTTCCCAGGCATTGCTGTTAAGCTACATGGACTATAGTTTCTACAAACCAATATTTTATCCTCTTTAAAAATCAGAACAACTCTCCCATTTAATCTCTCTGTAACTCTGTAATTTTTAGAATTCCTCAAAGATAAATGGTGAAATCTGCCCAGGAATTTTGATGAAGCGATAAAAAGGAAGATGAAATTTGAGGTTTTGTTTCTTTTATCACTAATGATTTTGGGGGCCCAAGATATTTTTCTTTCACACCTCCTAGCAACAGTCTGAGATACTTACTCTACTTATTCAAGTTTTACAAATGAAAAGTATGTCAAACATAAGTTAAATAACTGCACAAGACATTTAAGATAATAAGTGGTGGAGCCATCAATTGTAACAAGCAGGCTGGATCTTAAGTACTATGTATGCTACCTCCTAAAAATGCTCACTTTTCTCCTTAACATTTTTCACACAAATATCAATATATTAATCTTTCTGTTATTGTATATGCTAGTACCAGAATACTTGACTGCATTACAACAAGAAACAGGTTGAGATGTATTTATATAACACCCGTGTATTATTACTACACAGCTGATAACCCCCTTGACAATATTCTCTTTTATGACTTGAATAACTGTAACAGTCAATCTGATTTCTGTCCTAACAAAATATAAAGTTTTTGTCACCTAGGGCTAATATTTATAAACCTTCAATTATTTAGTGAATTTTAAAAATGTAATTAATTGTTACTGATTTTTCTCCCCATTGGGGTGAGATGCCTTGTTTTTAGTTCAAATTTTTAAGGTATTTTGAGCAAACTTTAAATGCACCATACTCATAAGCCTAGTCATCAGTCATTGAAATTTGTAGATATGACATTCACTATTAAAAACATAGTTTGAATTGAATTAACTTATAGATATGACCAAATCTTTTCAGGTTAAGTGACATGTCAGAGATATTAATCTACTTTAACAATTATCACCCAATTATCCCCAGTTTCTAACCTACATTTAAAAGGAAAAATAATTCAATTTTCTAACCTGCATATTGCTCAATTTCTAGCTTGTGTCAAAATATCACCCACAGCCTACCATTAGTTGCAGCAGAGAAGACAAGTTTTAGGTAACTGACAGCACGCGATAGAGCTGTGCTCCATTGCCATTTGTAGAAAGGTGACTGAACATTTTCAAGGAAGAATGAGGGAGGAGAGAGCATGGGGGTTCAGCAGAGTAAAAGAGTAAAATTGTAGAAAGGGTTGATTCATATAAATGTGATTAGGCTAACTGTGTCAGCTGCCTCAGCTTGCTGGCAGTTATTGAAGTGAAGATGCTATTCTCCCACAGAGACTGGCGGACAAAGGACTTATCTTTCTTGATAATTACAATTTAAAGGAATGGGCTCTCAGTTTCTTCAGAAAGATGTTTCTGAGTTGCAAGAGATACATATTAGCAATTGTAAACCCTTTATAATAAATGCTCTTGACAGAGCAGGAAGATGGCCATCTTGGACAAGCCCCTCATTGTAAAGTTCACCTTAATTAAAAAAACCACCTAAATCCAAAGGGCATCAGCCTAATGGCTAAGGTCAGCATGACCATAAACCACAAATAGAATCTTCAACCAGAAACATTCCATACTCCTCTCTGACCAGAGACAGGCCAGCCCTGAGATAAACCCCCTGTGGCTGGAAAGATGTCAGCCGTCAGCCCCAAGATAACCTCTCCTCCACCCAGAGATTTTCCAATTCCGCAATAAAACTTCTCCCTCACACAGAAACATTCCAAGCTTGATAAGCCCCTTCACCCTAAAACCAATATATACTTTAGCCTGTAAGAGAAAGTGTTCCTGACCGAAATCAGCCAGAAGCCCCTCTCAAGTTTTTTTCTAAAATAAACCTGTTGTTAACTGTTAAGCCACATTTTGTCTTTCTGTCTTCTTTCTTTAACTCTTACAGATCTAAGGTAAGGAAGTCAGGGTCTATAATCAGGTTGGCTTGAACAAACAGAAAATTTTCGTAGCAGCCTTGTGCTTTCCCAGGTAGGCATTTTAATTCATGCCTGGGGTCATGCTAGGCACACATTATGCTACTAGAAGCCATGCTACAGTTTGATTAAGTCTCTTACTGCAGGAGTTTGGATGCGATTGTTGTGTGACAGGAGACCTGCAGTTGTCACTGGCACAGTGGTTTATTTATTTTCAAGAAAAAAAAAAAAAAAACAGTAAACATCTAAATGGAAGTTTAAGAAATACAAAATCAAATAGTGGCTGGAAGATGTTTGCTTTTCAGAATAATTAGAAAGCTAAAATAAAAAAATAAAGTAAAGCTGAGTTTTTGTTCCAATTATAATATGGTTGAAAATATTTTATTTTCTTTCTTAGCAGTCCAAAGAATCAATTACCTTATTAATAAAATACCTGGGATATTGATGCTGATGTCAATATTTCCACATATGTAAATGACTCTGTCTATGTACTTACTTTGTATTTATGGTTGTCATCTGACTGTTGGAGAAAATTAAACTATGAGATCACAGGGCTCCACTGAAGCACTGGAATAATATTGCTAGAAAAATTTTCATCCACATTGTCACTCTTGCCTCTTGTCTCTCTTGCAGTTAGGATTGTACAAAAAACTGAAAAATTCTATTCTAAATATCCTTCAAAGTCTGCAGACTTTGCTCAATAGCTAAAATAAACATTGGTTTCTTAGATTTTGCAAAAGCCCTCACTTGTTATGGCCTAATTATTTTTACTGCACTGAAAAATGTCACAGTTGTTTTACACACTAATAATACCCAATTATATTTGAAAAGCATATATTAAAAACCTGCTATCCTCAAGTTATTTCACTAAAGTTTCAGCATGTAAATAATTGAATTAACTGTATTCCTCATCTGCTGTTACTGAAATAACTGTAATAAAAGATTTTATCAAGAAAAATATTTATGTAATTTATAACACATTGCAGTATTTTGTACTTATACAGAATATGTACCCTGTATTCAGACATGCCAAGTTACTTACAATCCAAATCTCCAAATCTTTGTCAAGAATTATAGAGGGTCAGATATTTTACCCTTCTTGCGAGCTAACGGTTTATCCTACCACAGTTTCATAGTGGTTGACAGACATCACAAAACTCCAGGCTCAGATACAAAGGACCTTATTATTCATAGCACAGCAAGCAGCATAAATATGAGTGTCAGTTTCCCTTGCCTGCAAGGTCCGTTGGTTTAATGTGATACGGATCAGATGGATGCTATACATGAAATGGTTTGGAATTACAGCTGAGACACACTGAGCTCCCCAAATCTTTTATGACAGCAAGTAAACATGCCTGACTTTGCAATAGAGGAAAACGTATTTTTTAATCAAACTGGACAAAAATAATTTCTTGACTTTTTTTCTGTAGGAATGTATTATATCTACATTTAAAAGTTTTTTCTATACAAAAATCCCTGACAAAATATTTTGGAGCAAAGGACAGATGGTGCCTTTCTCAAAGGATGTGCAGTTGTATTAGTCTGCTTTTACACTGCTATAAATAACTACCTGAGACTGGGTAGTTTATAAAGAAAAGAGGTTTAATTGACTCACAGTTCTGATGGCTGGAGAGACCTCAGGAAACTCACGATCATGGCAGAAGGTGAAGGGGAGGCAAGGCACACTTTACGTTGCAGCAGGAGAAAAAGAAAATGAGGTGAGGGGAGCTGCCAAATACTTTAAAACCATCAGATCTTGTGAGAACTCACTCACTGTCACAACAACAGAATGAGGGAAACTTCATCCATAATCCATTCACCACCTACATGGTCCCTTCCTCAAGATATGGAAATTACGATTTGAGATGAGATTTTAGTGAGGATACAGAACCAAACCATATCATTTCACCCCAGCCTCTTCCAAATGACATGTCCTTCTCACATTTCAAAACACAATTATGTCTTCCCAACAATACTTCAAAGTCTTAACTCATTCCATCATTAACTCAAAAGTCCATGTCCAAAGTCTCACCTGAAGCAAGACAAGTTTCTTCTGCCTATGAATCTGTAAAATAAAAACAATCGTTACTTCCAAGATACAATGGGGGATACAGGCATTGTGTAAATGCTCCCATTCCAAAAGGGAGAAATTGGTTAAAACAAAGGGGCTACAGGCTCCATGCAAGTCTGAAATCCTGCAGGACAGTCCTTAAATCTTAAAGCTCCAAAATAATCTCTTTGACTTCATGTTTTCCATCGAAGGCACAAGGATGCAAGGGGTGTGCTCCCATAGCTGTGGACAACTCCACCTCTGTGGCTCTGAAGGGTGCAGCCCCTGTGGTTCCTTTTACAGGCTGATGTTGAGTACCTGCGGCTTTTCGAGGTGCATGGTGCAAGCTATTGGTAGACTTACCATTGTGGGGTCTGGAGGACGGTGGCCTTCTTTTCACAGCTCTACTAGGCAGTAACCCAGTGGGAACTCTGTCTGGGGGCTCCTACTTCACATTTCCCCTTTTTTGCCCTAACAGAGGTTCTCCATGAGGGCTCTGCCCCTGTAGCAGACTTCTACCTGTACATCCATGCCTTTCCATACATTCTCTGAAATCTAGGTGGATGTTCCCAAAACTCAATTCTTCCCGTCTGTGCACCCACAGGTTTAACACCATGTGGAAGCTGCCAAGGTTCAGGGATTACTCTGAAGCAATGGTCCAAGCTGTACCCTGGCCCCTTTTAGCCACAGCTCAAGCTAAAGCTGCTGGGATGCAGGGCACCATTTCCCAAGACTATACAGAGCAGCACGGCCCTGAATGTAGTCCAAGAAACAATTTTTCTCTTCTAGGTTTCTGAGCCTGCGATGGGAGGGGCTGCTATGAAGACCTCTAAAATGCCCTGGAGACATTTTTCCCATTGTCTTGACTATTAACTTTCTACTTCTCTTTACTTATGCTAATTTCTGCATCATGATGGCTTGAATTTCTCCCCAGAAAATGGGCTTTCCTTTTCTACCACATGGACAGGCTGCAAATTTTCCGAACTTTTATGTTCTGCTTCCCTTTTAAACAGAAGTTCCAATTTCAGACTGTCTCATTGTGAGTGTATATGACTGTACGCTTTTTATTAAAAGCCAGATCACATCCTGAATGCTTTGCTTCTTAGAAGTTTCTTTTCCAGATACCCTAAATCATCTCTTAAATTAAAAGTTCCACGGATCTCTAGGTCAAAGACAAAATGCCACCAGTCTCTTTGCTAAAGCATAGCATTAGTGACCTTTTCTCCAGTTTCCAATAAATTCCTCATCTCCATATGAGACCATCTCAGCCTGGACTTAATTGTCCATGTCACTATTGCATGTTGGTCAAAACCATTCAACCAGAATCTAGGAAGTTCCAAACTTTCCCATATCTTCCTGTTTTCTTCTGAGCCATCCAAACTGTTATATCAATGCCCGACTTCCCTCAGTACCAACTTTGTGTATTAGTCTGTTTTCACACTGCTATAAAGAATTACCTGAGACTAGGTAGTTTATAAAGGAAAGAGGTTTAATTGACTCACGGTTTCACATAGCTGTGGAGGCCTCAGGAAGCTCGCAATCATAGTGGAAAACAAAGGAGAAACAAGGCATGCCTTACATGGTAGCAGGAGAGACAGGGAGAAAGAGAGAGAGAGAGCAAGAGGGGGAACTGCCAAACACTTTTAGACCATCAGATCGCATGAGAACTCACTATGACAAGAACAGCATGAGGGAAATTGCCCTGATGATTCAATCCCCTCCCACCAGATTCCTCCACCAACATGTGGGGATTTCAATTTGAGATGAGATTTGAGTGCAGACACAGATCCAAACCATATCAGCAGTACCATGACATACCCACGGAGAATAGTCTCCTGACAATTTTCTACCTCCAAAACTGGTAAATAATTTCTATTCTGAGGGCATTTTTTAAAATTCTGAAAATTCTGTTAAATTCTGTTCTGAGGAAGTTTTGTAAGATTTAATCATTTGTAAATAGCATAGCCCAGTCACTTGCACATTGAATGGTCTCAATAAAAATTTATGTCCTCTTATTCACTCTCTCTTTACTTTAACTTTAAAATAATGCAATCGGTATAAAAATTAAAAGATTTCATTAATGGACTTTATTTTTATGTTTATTATTTACAAATTATTATTCCAAATAAACCTACAGACCCCTGTTTATTGTATGCTAGGTCATCAAAACATAAGTCACATATTAAATATACAAATTTGGGCTGCTGATGGTAGGATTGTCCTGGAAGATAATTTATTGTAAAGAAGGTAAACTTTGAATTGCTTGTATAAGTCATTCCAGTTACTACCAAAACTGATAATTCTCTGTATCTTAACACAATATACAAGTGCTTACATATATTGGTGGCCAACAAATATTTATTCAATGCATAGACTGATGAATAACAGGGAAGCAATCGCTGGTCAATAGAGTATAAACTATTCATTCAACATCTTATTTGGATCTTCAGAAGTGTTAGCCATAAAAATAGTCCATTAAAATAGTTGTGCTGTAAAAATCATTTACAAGTAGATTACAAATATATTTAAAATTTAAAATACATAAATATCATGAACAGTATTTAACAAAACTTTTAAAAAGTTAATGCATAGCAAATGTGTATACATATCTTAAGAAGGGTTATCTCAATATTCTCTCAAAAATAAAATGATGAATTTTAGGTAAGGAAAGAACTTTTTACATTATATCATATTTAGACACAAAATCAACTACAGACATTTGTCTATGAGTTACTATATGAATAACTTATTCAATGCCAAAAGTAATAAAATAATGTTTGTGGACACCACTTGTCAAAACTATGATCATAGTTAAGTGAGGAAGAAAAGAAGTTGAATTAACTGGAAAAAATAATGGCATATCTTTTTAGAAAACTATAGAGTGATATTTTGTCATCATTGGTAACTTAGTCTATTAGGATCTATCAACATATTGTCTGTTACTTTGAAGAATCTTAATTGAATCTTCAATACAGAAAAATAGCTTCTTTTTAAAACCCTGAATATGTTAACAGTGATCTCTGCTCAAATACAACAAAAAAGAAAGTTAGCTAGTAGCCAACCCCCAGCATATAGAATTAAAGAATCTATAAAACTTATGATAAATTTGAGAATTACTCATTCATTTGCATTTATGTACTTGAATAATGTTATTAACTCGTGTAAATCTAGTCCCTATCTTTCATAAAATTATTTCATGGTAGAGCTAAAGAAAAGTAATAGAGGGTAACTGATAAAAAAAAATGTAGTACTAAGTTTTTGAAGTACATTTGTCAACATATGAAAAAATGTGGACTTGCATAGAGTTTTTTCTGGAGTTGGTTTCTGAAGTTTTATGACTGTGTCAAAGTAGTGTTTAAGAAAAGGGGCCGAGGTGTTACAATGGCATAGCTTTGGGTTTCAGTATCACTATGGCAGTATAAACCTACCACAGAAGATTTGTTCTGCTGAGTACAACTAAAGATTCTTAACAAAATACAAAAAGAACCTATATGAGGACACTTAAAATTCATAAAGGTAGGAATGTTTTAGATCAGAGTCAAATATTAAAGATGTGTCCTGCATGGGGGAAGATATTATCATTTTGTTCTTTTCTCTTTCACCTTTATCCCAGGGGTGGCCCAATTACAGAACCATAAAACAGAGAAAAAATATAAGTGGCCAAATCTCTAACAGAATTCTCACCTTTCTGTCCTGAAGAACTTGGAAAATGGTTCTATATAAACTGAAGAATGTGGAGCGAAATGTAGAAAATAAAAATACGAAAAATGGAAATCACTAATTCAATAAGTCTGGAGGTCACCCTTGAGTTGTGCATGCTCAGGAAAGACAAAATTCAGCATAGTAGAGACTTCAAAAATTAAACTGAGATTGGTACCAATACCCTAGGAAGATGAGACATAATTTGTACCATGAGCCTAAATGTTTGATTTGCATGCTAAAAAATTAAAGCAACTTTCTCCCTCCAGAAGAGTCCAACAGGACCCAGAATCTACACATCATGATATTTAAATGTTAGGGGCATAATCTAAAAATAATTTCACATAGAAAGAAATGTGACACATTTTTCACAGGAAAATACTCTCAAAGAATGATATCTACAAGATATCCAAATAACATACAAGTGGCCAACAAACATAAAAATGTTCAACATCACTAATCCTCAGAAAAATGCAAATTTAAACCACAATGAGATATCATCTTACACTGGTTAAAATTGCTATTATTAAAAAGTCAAAAAACTTTCTCCCATTCTGTAGGTTGCCTGTTCACTCTTATGAGAGTTTCTTTTGCTGTGCAGAAGCTCTTTAGTCTAATTAGATCCCATTTGTCAATGTTGGTTTTTGTTGCCATTGCTTTTTGTGTTTTAGTCATGAAGCCTGTGCCCATGCCTATGTCCTGAATGGTATTGCATAGGTTTTCTTCTAGGGTTTTTATGACTTTAGGACTTACTTTTAAGTCTTTAGTCCACCTTGAGTTAGTTTTTGTATAAGGTATAAGAAAGGGGTCCAGTTTCAGTTTTCTGCATATGGCTAGCCAGTTTTCCCAACACCATTTATTAAATAGGGAATCCTTAACAAACAAAAGAAACTATCATCAGAGTGAATAGGCAACCTACAGAATGGGAGAAAATTTTTGCAATCTATCCATCTGACAAAGGGCTAATATCCAGAATCTACAAAGAACTTAAACAAATTGACAAGAAAAAACAACCCTATCAAAAACTGGGCAGTGGATATGAACAAACACTTCTCAAAAGAAGATATTTATGCAGACAACAAAAATATGAAAAAAGCTCATCATCACTGGTCATTAGGGAAATGCAAATCAAAACCATGATGAGATACCATCTCACATCAGTTAGAATGGCAGTCATTAAAAAGTGAGGAAACAACAGATGCTGGAGAGTATGTGGAGAAATAGGAACGCTTTTACACTGTTGTTGGAAGTGTAAATTAGTTCAGCCATTGTGAAAGACAGTGTGGTGATTCCTCAAGGATCTAGAACTAGAAATATCATTTGACCCAGCAATCCCATTACTGGGTATATACCCAAAGGATTATAAATCATTCTACTATAAAGACACATGCACATATACGTTTATTGTGGCACTGTTCACAATAGCAAAGACTTGGAACCAACCCAAATGTCCATCAGTGATAGAGTGGATAAAGAAAATGTGTCACATATACACTGTAGAATACTATGCAGCCATAAAAGGGATGAGTTCATGTCCTTTGTAGGGACATGCATGAAGCTGGAAACCATCATTCTCAGCAAACAAACACAAGAACAGAAAACCAAACATCACATGTTCTCACTCATAAGTGGTAGTTGAACAATGAGAACACGTGGACACAGGGAGAGGGACATTACACACTGGGGCTTGTCAAGGGGTGAGGAGCTAGGGGAGGGATAGCAACAGAAGAAATATCTAACATAGATGATGGGTTGATGGGTGCAGCAAACCACCATGGCACGTGTATACCTATGTAACAAGCCTGCACATTCTGCACATGTATCCCAGAACTTAAAGTATAATAATAATAATAATAATAATAAAAGAAATCCAAAACTGCAGACGTTGGAGATGCTGTGGAGAAAAGGAAAGCCTTACACACTGTGGGTATGTAAATCACTTTAGTTACTTTGGAAAGCAGTTTGGAGATTTCTTAAAAAATTAAAATAGAACTACCATTCAACCCAGTAATTCTATTAATGGATATATACCCAAAGGTAAATAAATTATTCTACCTAAAAGAAACATGTACTTACATGTTCACTGCAGCACTATTCACAATAACAAAGACATAGAATCAACTCAGGTGTCTATCAATGGTGGACTGGATAAAGAAAATGTGGTACGTAATCACCATGGAACACCATGGGGCCATAAAAAAGATTGAGATCATGTTCTTTGCAGAAACATGGATGCAGCTGGAGGCCATTATCCTAAGCAAATCATCCAGAAACTGAAAATCAAATATCGCATGTTCTCACTTAAAAGTGGGAGCTAAACTTTGGGTATAGACAGGCAAAGAGATGGAAGCAATAGACATTTAAGAATACTAGAGTGGGAAGGAAGAGAGAAGGGCAAAGGGGCAAAAACTATCTATTGGCTACTATGTGCACTACCTGGGTGACAGGATAATTCACACCCCTAATCTCAACATCATGCAATACACCCATGTAACTGACCTGCACATATTCCCCTCGAATCTAAAAGTTGAAATTAAAAAAAATTACCCCCTCTCCATATCCATTTCTTTCAGGTATGTTTGGCTTAAATTTTGCATCACATTAGATCCTATGCCCTTTTAGAAAGAGCTGAAGGAAAAATGCAAGGAGTAACAAGGAATGTGCATTTTTTCCTTTAAAGAAAGAGATTTTTAAATAATGGAATTTAAAAAAATTTTTTGAACTTTTTTATGTTTATAAATAAAATTTACAAACACACAATGCGTGTGTGTGTGTGTGTGTGTGTGTGTAAAACCATACATTGTAAGACAGAAATTGAATCTGTTGTTAAATTATCATTGTGAGAACGGATACTTGAAGTATCACCTTACTATTTGTTATTATAAATAAATAATAGAATTATCAGAAAACTACTTTAAGTCAGCTAATTTATAACCATTCTCCGTAAGGTAAAAAGTAAACACACTTGAAAGAGATGAAAGCTAAATCTTACAAACGTGTATATGTATATGTTTATACACACATACCCACACACACACATATATATGCTATAAAATAAATAATTAAAAATTTGGAACTGAAAATACTTTTCTGAAATTTCTGCTCAGTAACAGAATAGAGCTGATAGAGAGGGTGAATGAATTGGAAGATAAATCATTAGTGATTAATCAATCTGGAAGATAGAAAACAAAAACGAAAAAGGAAAAGAACATCAGGGACTAATAGATAAATAATCAAAAAGTCAAATATATGAATCACTGTAGTTCAAGAAGTAGAACATTTCTGGGCTGTATGACTGGGAGAATTAATTCAGGATAAACCCTGTAGTTTCCTTGCATTCAGAAGGAGATGACACTCTAGGGATGAAAAAGCAGCTAGCATTTATATGGCAGAGTATTTATGCAAACAACTTCAGAAATCTCTAATAATCGATTGAGTACTGATCAGCAAAAGTATGTGAGGAAATTACCAGTTTCAGGAAAGACTCACCCAAAGGAGTTAGAAGGAACAATACCAAGAACTCACACTGAACTAAGAAGAGTGCCTGTTTCCAACAATCAAAGCAGTGAACCCTGTAATTCACCAGGCACCACTAAGGTACTAAGTAGCATTTTGCATAAGTAGTTGAAAAACGTAGTCCTAGAGTAAACTATGTTTCAGTCTCTTCTAACAACGCTTAATAACAATACCAAAAATATCAAACAATTTCTAAGTAACTAAACCATGACCAATAACAAATATTCAAAAAATATATAGGTTAACAAAATATTTATCATTCACAATTGAAAATTCACAATATGAGATAACCAGTTCAAATTTACCAAGCAAACAAAATAACAGAAACATATAAACTAATACTGAGGGAAAATCAATTAGTCAAAACACATACAGAAGTAAATTGATTAATAAACATGACATAACAATAAGTATTATAACAGTATTTGTTATGTTTAAGAAGCTAGACAAAACATTAAAACATATTAGGTAGAGAATTGGGAGTTTTAAAAAATGATTCAGATCTAACTTCCAGAGATGAAGATAAGAATGCCTGGGATGAAATTCACTGGATGGGGAAATTGGCAGACTAGATTTTCCACAAAAAAGAATTAGTACCCTTGAAGAAAGCAATAAGAAAGCTGTGCAAAATAAATCACAGAAAAACGAAAGATTAATAAAATAGCAGAGTGCCAATGAACAGCAAGGCAACCTCAAATTGCCTATTATATGTGTAGCTCAAGTCATTGGAATAGATGAGATGGAACAAACAGAAATATATTTAGAGATGTAATGGCTAGAAAATTTCCAAACTTGAAAATTATAAACCCACAGCTCAATGAATCTTAACTAGCACAAAAAGCATGAAGCGCATCTCACCAGGGTATATCAAAATAAAATTGTTTAAATCCAGAGGACAAGAGAAATGTTAGGACCAGTAAGAGATAAACAGACTCTTTAAGTATACACTACTATTTAAAGGTTTACAAATCAGTTATGTGTCCACAATGAAGTAATAAAATTTGCAAATAGAGTAGTAAAAATACATAAAGTTGAATATTACAGAGAAGGGTTTTTCTAAGATTTTAATATGTATTAGAGTTGCCTAGTATGCCAGTTAATATTGCACATTCTAGGGCTTCAAACCTGAAATTCCAGTTTCAATAGATCTGTTGTAGAATCTATAAATCAGCACTGTAACTAGAAAATATGGTTAAAATTCTTGTAGCATTTTTATTGAGATAAAATTAACATACAAGCAAATGAAAAATCTTGAGTGCTGTTTGATGGGCTTTGATAATCATATGCACATATCTAACTACCAACCGAAACTAGACATAGAACATTTACAACATGCCTAAAAGTTTCCTCATCTAGGGAGACGCTAAAACTCATAGGTAATGACTGTTGGTTTCTATTAACATAATGTAGTTTTTCTATTCATATAAATGGACTTGTACAGTATGTACTTATTTGTATTTGGCTTCTTTTATTCAATTTAATGGTTTTAGATTCTCTATTTTTTGCATATGAGAATTTGTCTTTATTGTTGAGTAATATTTCATTGTATAATGCACCACAAAGTTTAATTCATTCATGTATTGATGAGTATTTGTATTATTTCCAATTTTTAGCTATTATAAATAAAAGTGTTATGTACATTTTTATACTTGTCTCCAAGTAGACATAAGCTTGGTTAAGAATCTTATGTCAGACATATATACTGCAAATACTTTTCACAGATAGAGGCTTACATATTGATCCTTGTGATGTTGTCTTTTGATTAGCATAAAAGTTTGATTGTCTCATTTATAGTTTTTTGTCCTCACATTTAGTACTTGTGACCTGACTAGAAAGTCTTAGAATAACCCAATGTGCAGATTTCTTTCTTTATTTTCTCCTGGAAGTTTTATGGATCTAGATTTAATGTTTTGTTCTGTAATTTGTCTTGAATTAATTTTTGTTTATGGAGTGAAGTAGGGTGATTATGTCTCTGGGGGCTCCATCTCTCAGTTCTTTTCTTCTGCCCACAACTTTTAGCATACTATCCCTTAAGATTCTTTGAGAGTCCATGGGAAAGTGTTGAAAGGACTTTACATAATTTTTTAATTGCTGATGTGTTTGGAGATACAAGTTCAACAAACCAGCTTATACATCCTATCAAAGGTCTATTCAATATTTGAGTGGTTTCTATTAATATTTATCTATAGTAGATTCCTCTTCTGACAGCACTCTATGAAGAAAAGAGTAAACATAAACTTCTTCTCTTTTATAAAGGGCTTCTCATCTTCTGCATTTGAGTTGATTTAAATTTCTTTCTTTTTTTTTTTCTTTTTACATTGTTATATGTGAATTTGATCCTGCCATTGAGTTGATTTAAATTTCTTTTTATCCTCAGATTGAACATTTTTTTAAGAAAGGAATAAACTATGCCTTTGTAACTTACCTGGCTTATTATTGATTTTAGATAGAAAATAATAATCTTTTGTGACTTTCTACATCCTAAGTGATATAAGAAATGCTTAGAGCATACTCTGATGAATGTGGATACAGGCTCTTACTTTGAGAAACACTTCTGTAGAGTAATGAAAAGATTTTAGTACCACTTAATTTCAAATTGCCCTGATTCCTACAATGCGTAAAAAAAAAATTGTCTACTAAAGAGTTGGGATAATATTCTAATAGAACTATCATTTTAGCTGTTTGTAAAAGATTATTCTATTCACCAAACACTTTATTTTTACTCTATTTTTTACTATAATACAGGACAGTTAATTCATTTACCTAAATTTATGAAACTAGCAGCATGGCTGGCCTGTCAATCTTTTGCCTGTGTGAAAACGAAAGTTAGGAGGGAGAAGTAATATACTCTAATTTTCATATCATATAATTTGGTGTAATATAAAAATTTATTTATATTTATTTTTTTCAAATAACGTTAAAAGTAATGTCTATATTTTCAAATGAAGAGACTTATACCTCACATATATAGCTAGTTGGGCGAGAATAAATCAAGACACTGTATGTTTCCTTTTATTTTCCCTCTTCTTTCTTAGTAAAATTTATGTTTGGTGTCAGAATCCCTAGAAACTTTTAAGAATTGACTCCAGTTATTCTCTGTTTCTGCATACATTTGTGTGCATGTGTGTTTACGTGGGTGTGTTTGTGTGTGTGTGTGTGTGACCCTTTGTACAGTGAAGCATTTCTTTAGCATAAGGAAGGTATATTACTCCATTCTTGCACTGCTATAAATACCTGAGAATGGGTCATTTATAAGGAAAGAGATTTATTTGGTTCAGGGTTCCATAGGTTGTACAGGAACCATGGCAGCATCTGCTTCTAGGGAGGCCTCAGGGAACTTTTACTCATAGCAGAAGGCAAAATGGGAGCAGGCATCTTACAATGCAGGAGTAGGACCAAGAGGAGGGGGGAAGTACTACATAGTTTTATCCAACCATATTTTGTGAGAACTCAAAGCTCCAAGGGGGATGGTGTTAAACCATGAGAAACCACCCCGATGACCCAATCACCTCCCACCAGGCCCTACCTCCTACATTACAATTCAACATGACATTTGGACAGGAACAGAGATCCAAAACATATCAGAAGGTAAATTTGTGTAATATATTTGTGCCTCTGAATGTTTTAGACATTTTTAATGAAAACTTGCTGTGAGAGAAAAGAAATAATTTCAGTAATTCAGATAAAGCAGCTTGAGATTGCATGCATAATTTATTTTAAAATATTCATTTATTTTCTACTTTTTGAGTACATATCATGCTGTTTTTACTCACTTGATACAAAAATGGTTCAAATAAAATTATAGTGAAGAGTTAATAACTAAGTTAAACATTCTAGTTCATGTGGTGTTGCCATAACAGAGTACAAAAGACTTGGTAATTAATTTTACAAATTGAAGTTTATATGCTTCAGAGTTTTGAAGGCTGAGAAGTCTAAGTGCTGGCCTCTAGTGAAGGCCTTTGTGATGCAGCAACCCATGGCAGAAGACAGAAGGGCAAGCAAGTACGTTAGACAGAGAGAAAGAAGGTATAATTCATGCTTTTGATCAGGAGTCCAATCCCAGAATAATTAACTAATTCCCATGGCATAGGGCAATAACCCATTCTTAATATTCTCACCTCTTCATATAATCACAATGGCAATTAAAGTTTAATGTGGATTTTGGAGGCAACATTCAGACTACAGCATGAAATGAATAATGAATACTGCTCTTACCATGGTGGATAGAATCGAATCTTTTTGTGCTTTCTCTTTCTGTTTGTGTGATCAAGTACAGAAGTCCTCAATGGGATGTTGGTGTTTTGGAGGTGGTGAATTAGTAGTGAGTAATCTATGAACCAATTAGTCAATTCAAGTTATCGAGCATAAATAACAAATACACAAAATTCATTGGAAGGCAGCAATTGATGGTTTAGACCATCAATTTCAGTTGTGATTTTCAGTTTTATGTTTAATATCATGTGACTTGTAGTTTTCAGTTATATGTGTGATATCATGTGAGTGGATTCTATACTACTGTTTCAATGTATTTTTTTCAAAGAATAGATTCCTACTGTCATATATGACTGGCTACTGAAATAACTGAACATGACAATGTTTTGACCCTCTACGTTATTTTATGTGATGCTTGAGCTATGAGAGGTATCACAAAAGATATATTTTAAGTGTTGAAGATAATTAATAGATATTATAACTTTTTTTGAAACGAAGTCTCACTCTGTTGCCCAGGATGGAGTGTAGTGGTGTGATCTCGGCTCACTGCAGCCTCTGACTCCTGGGTTCAAGGAATTCTCCTGCCTCGCCTCCTGAGAATCTAGGATTACAGGCGCGTGGCATCACATCAGTTAATTTTTGTATTTTTAGTAGAGACAGGGTTTTACCATGTTGGCCAGGCTGGTCTCAAACTCTTGGCTTCAGGTTAACCACTGCCTCGACCTCCCAAAGTGCTGGGATTACAGGCATGAGCCTCCGTGCACAGAATTTTTTTTTTTTAAGATGGACTTTCACTCTGTCACCCATGCTGGAGTCCTGTGGTGTGAGCTCTGCTCCCTGCAACCTCTGCTTCCTGGGTTCAAGTTATTCTCCCACATCAGCCTCCTGAGTAGCTGGGATTACAGGCATGCACCACTATGCCTGGCTTTTTTGTATTTTTAGTAGAGACAGCATTTCACCATGTTGACCAGGCTGCTCTCGAATTCCTGACCTCAAGTGATCTGCCCACCTTGGCCTCTCAAAATGCTGGGATTACAGGCAAAAGCCACCATGCCGAGCCCAATGTTATAACTTTTTATGATATCTTACCATATGGCCCATCATTATGGCATATTTCTTAGTATTATTGTACTTTATGCTTGATATTTTAATTAGTTTTTAACTGAGTTTTACAATATATGTTATTTGAAATTATGAATTGATTCATTTTTTTATGCATGCTTTTTAACCTTCAGAAATATGACAAATTGCCCATCATATTCTCACAAACAAATCACATATGTTTTAATATGTATTGATTTCCACCTTGCGTGCTTTCTTTATTCCAGAAATTTTCTTCAGAATTTAGGGGGTTAAGTAAACTCTCATGTCAGACATTTTGGGTTCAAATTATAGCTCTGTCCCATGCTAAAAATGTAACCTTGAATAAAGCACATAATTGCTCTGTGACTCTGTTGTTTTGTTTGTAAAGTAGACATATTGAAAGTGCCTCCTTTAAAGCATTGTTGTGAGGATCACTTCAGTAATAAAATATAAAATATAACATGCTTGCTACATTGAATGGGAAACATAAATTGATAACTACATATTGTATTATTGTTTAACTTACAAGTTTGATAGTAACTTGTGACTCAACTAAACTATACACACACACAGACACACACACACACACACACACACCCCCATACATTGTAAGACAGAAGTTGAATCTGTTCTTAAATTGTCATTGTGAGAAAGGATACTTGTGGTATAACCTTATCATTTGTTCCTATTATTTTTTGTTTTTTTTTTTCATTCCAAAAGATATCTAACTAGACCAGTAAGAAACTTGATAAAAAGTTACAGAAGCTGCTAACTAGAATAACCAGTTTAAGCAGAAACATAATGACCTGATGGAGCTGAAAAACACAGCACAACTTTGTGAAGCATGCACAAGTATTAACAGCTGAATCAATCAAGTGGAAAAAAGAATATCAGAAATGGAAGACTATCTTTCTGAAATAAGGCAGGCAAATAAATAAATAAATAGGAACAAACAAAACTTCCAAGATATATGGGACTATGTAAAGAGACCAGTACCTGAAAGAGATGAAAAGAATGAAACCAAGTTGGAAAACCCACTTCAGGATATTATTTAGGAGAATTTCCTGAATGTAGTAAGACAGGCCAACATTCAAATTCAGGAAATACAGAGAATTCCACTAAAATACTTCATGTAAAGATCAATCCAAAGACAGATAATTCTCAGATTCTCCAAGGTCAAAATGAAGAAAATAATGTTAAGGGCAGCCAGAGAGTAAGGCCAGGTTACTCACTACCACCAGAGAATGGTATAAACACCACTATGCAAATTGCAAATAAACTAGAAAATCTAGAAGAAATGGATAAATTCTCAGACACACACACCCTCCCAAGACTAAACCAGGAAGAAGTCAAATCCCTTAATAGAGCAATAACTGGTTCTGAAATTGAGGGAATAATTAATATCCTACAAACTGAAAAAGTCCAGGACCAGGTGGATCCACAGCTGAATTCTAGCAGAGGTACAAAGAGGAGCTACTATCATTCCTTCTGAAAATATTCCAAACAATTGAAAAGGAGGAACTCTTCCCTAAGTCATTTTATGAGGCCAGCATCATCCTAATACCAAAACTTGGCAGAGACACAAAAACAACAAAAAAAACTTCAGGGCAATATCCCTGATGAACATGAATGCAAAAATCTTCAATGTAATGCTGGCAAACTGAATCCAGCAGCACATCAAAAAGCTTATCCACCTCAATAAAGTCCGCTTCATCCCTGGGATGCGAGGCTGGTTCAACATGCACAAATCAATAAACATAATCCATCACATAAACAGAACCAATGACAAAAACCACATGATTAGCTCAATAGATGCAGAAAAGGCCTCAGATAAAATTCAATACCCCTTCATGCTAAAAACACTCAATAAACTAGGTATTAATGGAATGTATCTCAAAATAATAAGATGTAGTTATGATAAACCCACAGCTAATACCACACTGAATGGGCAAAAGCTGGAAGCATTCCCTTTGAAAACCGGCACAAGGTAAGGATGCACTCTCTCACCACTCCTATTCAACATAGTATTGGAAGTTCTGGCCGGGGCAATCAGGTCAGAGACAGAAATAAAGTGTACTCAAATAGGAAGAGAGGAAGTCAAATTGTTTCTCTTTGCAGATGATATGATTGCATATTTAGAAAAGCCCGTAGTCTCAGCCCAAAACTCCTTAGCTGATAAGCAATTTCAGCAAGGTCTCAGGATACAAAATCAATGTGTAAAAATCACAAGCTTTCCATTATACAAACAGCAGACAAGCAAAAAGCCAAATCATGAATGAACTCCCATTTGCAATTGCTACAGGGAGAATAAAATACTTAGGAATACAGCTAACAAGGGATGTGAAGGACTTCTTCAAGGAGAACTACAAACCACTGATCACAGAAACAAGAGAGGACCGAAACAAATGGAAAACCATTCCTTCCTTATGGATAGGAAGAATCAATATAGCAAAAATGGCCATATTACCCAAAGTAATTCATAGATTTAATGCTATTCCCATCAAACTACCATTGACATTCTTCAGATAATTAGAAAAAAATTTTTTTCTTTAAAATTCATATGAAACCAAAAAAAGAACCCGTATAGCCAAGACAATCCTAAGCAAAAAGAATAAAGATGGAGGCATCAAGTTACGTGACTTCAAACAATACTATAAGGCTGCAGTAACCAAAACAGCATGGTACTGCTACCAAAACAGACATATAGACCAACGGAACAAACTAGAGACCTCAGAAGTAAAACCACGCATCTCCAACCATCTGATCTTCAACAAACCCGACAAAAACAAGCAATGGGAAAAGGATTCCCTGTTTAATAAATGATGCTATGGAAACAGTCTAGCCATATGTAGAAAATTAAAACTGGACCCCTTCCTTACACTTTATACAAAAATTAACTCAACATGAATTAAAGAATTAAATGTAAAACCCAAAATGATAAAAACCCCAGAAGAAAACCTAGGCAACACTGTTCATGACATAGGCATGGGCAAAGATTTTATGATGACATTGCCAAAAGCAATTACAACAAAAGCTACAGTTGACAAATGGGACCTAGTTATACTAAAGACCTTCTGCGCAGCAAAAGAAATTGTCATCAGAGTGAACAGGCACCCACAGAATAGGAGAACGTTTTTGCAATATACCCATCTGGTCTAATATTCAGAATTTACAAGGAATTTAAACAAATTTACAAGAGAAAAACAACCCATGAAAATGTGGACAAAGGATACAAACAAAAACTTCTCAAAAGAAGGGATTTTGCAGCCAACAATCATGAAAAACAGCTCAATATCACTGATCGTTAGAGAAATGCAAATCAAAACCGCAATGAGATATCATCTCCTATCAGTCAGAAAGGTGATTATTAAAAAGTCAAGAAACAACAGATACTGTCGAGGCCGTGGAAAAATAGGAACACTTTATGCTGTTGGTGGAAATGTTAATTAGTTCAATCACTGTGCAAGACAGTGTGGCAATTCCTCAAGGATCGAGAACCAATACATGCACATGTATGTTTTTGGCAGCACTACTCACAATAGCAAAGACATGGAACAAACTCGAATGCCCATTAATGATAGGCTGTATAAAGAAAATGTGGTACATATACACCATGCAATACTATGCAGCTATAAAAATGAATGAGATCATATCTTCTGCAGGAACACGGATGAAGCTGGAAGCCATTATCCTGAACAAACTAAGACAGCAAGTGTTCGACTGAAGGACAGGGAACAAGTGAAAAATTCTGAGAAAGCTTCCTTTATGTTGCAAATTTGCTTGAAAGGATGAGTAATTGTTGCATAAAAGGTACGAAATTAGTACTGTTGTCATTCTGACTCAGTATTAGGCAGACTTGTGTCCTCGAATCTCGTGGTTTGAGTCTCGTTAGTAATTCTACAGAAGACCTCTAAGGGTCAGGGTCTTTGTATAATTCTGCTTCTCCTCCACAAGTAGAAAAGTTTTGTAGTTATTGCTTTCAAAAGCTACAATGAGTCTTCAGCTGTGTTCTAACAAAAAAATTACTTGGTCTTTTCAGCCCAGTAGTTTAAGGCTTTTGTTTCATAATGGATATAGTGGGGAAGGATCTAGGTGGAACTAAGTACCTTTTATGCAACCGTCGACAAAGATTCAAACTCTGTAAAATATTTGAAGAGATTTATTCTGAGCCAACTGTGAGTGACCATGGCCCATGGCATAGCCCTCAGGAGAGTCTGAGAACATGTGCGCCTGGTGGTCAGGGCACAGCTTGGTTTCATACATTTTAGGGAGACGGGAGATTTCAGTCAAATACATTTAAGATATACATCGTCCTGGTTCAGAAAAGTGGAGCAACTTGACACAGGGGCTTCCAGTTTACAGGAAGATTTAAAAATTTTCTGATTGGCAACTGGCTGAAAAAGTTATTACCAATAGAAAGGAATGTCTGTGTTATGAGAAAACGTTGTAAAGACCGAAGTTTTCTCCTGCAGATGTAGCCTCCAGGTAGCAGATTTCAGAGAACATAGATTGTAACTGTTACTTATTAAACTTGAAGTGTGTGTTGATGTTAATGCTTGAAGAGGTATAATGATGAATGTCCAACCCCCACTTCCCATCATGACCTGAACAAGTCTTTCAGGTTTAATTTTAGAGTGGTCTGGCCAATGAGGAAGTCCATTCAGATGGTTGGGGGACCTTATAATTTTTTTTTTACATCCCCCCTTCTGGCCATGATTTGCCAGAGGCAACATCAATGGCCACCAAATTTTTATTTTGTCTAATGGCATTGCTGGGTTGGCATGGAGGCTTGCCCTGGGTCTATCCTATTCCTTGGTGGGACTCCCTATGGCCAAGGGACTTAGTTAACAAGACTTATAGCTAATTACTTGTTCCAGGCCAAATAAGAATAGAAGTAGACAAGCATTCATTACCACTTGAAACTATCATTATTAAGTAGAAAACCGACAAACAAAAAGCAAAAAGCACATTTATAAAATTGGCTTATCTTTAACTTCTGTGTGTTGAGATACTGTAACTTTACTTTTAGTTACAGACTTAGAGACACAAAACAGATACATTGTTCTGAAGAAAAAAAAGATCATCTTTGTAACTCATAACTTAAGAGGCCTTTTCACAAGGTTATCTTTATTCTGTCAGGAAATAAGTCTATAGAAAGCAGAAAATTCTTTATGATTGGGGTGGATGTAATCATGACGCATAATAGTGTAGAAGGCAAAGTGCTTTGTTTTATCAGCTGTTTAGACATCACTGTATCCATCCTTCATTTGAAGTGTCTGACCTTGACGTAATTCTATGCCTCAAAACCAGCCCTTACAATCTCATATACCCACCTTTTCTGCAATAGTCCTTGGACAAAGAGAAAGAGAGTACAGTTTTAGCAGCAGGAAATTTGCGGGTTGGGCCCAGTGAGATGCCAAATGAGGGAGATTCTCATTTAGGCTTTTCAGAATACCATGATTTTGGTTTTCTTGAAAGTAATTCAAGAGCATTATTATTTTCACAATTGAGAGTACTTGTTTGTTAGAACAGAAAAAGGAATATATTTCATTAGGGTACCAATTAAAAATATGAAGAAAAATTATAATCTGGTACTCTAAAGTATTCACATAAAGTATATCATGAATCAATTAGCTATGTAGCTTTCTTTTAAGTCAGCTTTGCTGAAACTGTACCTAAAAATATGTTATGTTAGTCAGTCTTGGTAAAATAACCAGTGTCCCAAAGTATTCTTTTTTTATTATTATTATACTTTAAGTTCTAGGGTACATGTGCAGATCTTGCAGGATTGTAACTGAGGTATACACACGTCATGGTGGTTTGCTGCCTCGATCCCCCTGTCACCTACATTAGGCATTTCTCCTAATGTTATCCCTCCCCAGCCTTCCTACCCCCAGATACCACTTCCTTAGCCCCCCACCTCCCAACAGACCCCAGTGTATGATGTTCCCCTCCCTGTGTCTGTGTGTTCTCATTGTTCAACACCCACTTATGAGTGAGAACATGTGGTGTTTGGTTTTCTGTCCTTGTATCAGTTTGCTCAGAAAGATGGTTTTCGGATTCATCCATGGCCCTGCAAAGGACATAAACTCATCCTTTTCTATGGCTGCATACTATTCCATGGTGCATATATGCCACATTTTCTTTGTCCAATCTATCATTGATGGGCATTTGGGTTGGTTCCAAGTCTTGCTATTGTAAACAGTGCCACAATGAACATACATGTGCATGTGTCTTTATAATAGATCAATTTATAATCCTTTGGGTATATACCCAATAATGGGATTGGTGGGTCACTCCCACCAACAGTGTAAAAGTGTTCCTATTTCTCCACATCCTCTCCAGCATCTGTTGTCTCCAGATTTTTTAATGATCGCCATTCTAACTAGCGTGAGATGATATCTCAGTGTGATTTTGATTGCATTTCTCTAATGACCAGTGATGATGAGCATGTTTTCATATGTTTGTTGGCCGCATAAGTGTCTTCTTTTGAAATGTGTCTTCATATCCTTTGCTCCCTTTTTGATGCGGTTTGCTTTTTTCTTGTAAAATTTGTTTTAGTTCTTTGTAGATTCTGGATATTAGCCCTTCGTCCGATGGGTAGCTTGCAAAAATTTTTCCCATTCTGTTGGTTGCCGGTTCACTCTAATGATTGTTAAATTGTTCTGTTTTAAAGGACTGTCACTAAACTCATGCAAATAACTATACGGTCACAAAATCACAATCTGAATTTGAGAACTCAGAAAGAAAGGCACATTTGCTTACAAAAACATACTTCTCCATAAATAACTGAAAAGAAAAATATTTTCTTGACCCTTTTAAATCAAAACAGCAGCCTTCCACATAAGACATGTTTTAACCTTAGAACTGCCATTCACATGCTAAACAGCTCCTATTAGATGAGGGCTACTTATTAGGTGCCATAGAATTTAGCAGCTCTTTACATTGTTAGAGTCTGTTAGGGGAAAAAGGAGGCTCCCTACTCATGAGTGTCTCCTCTTTTTATCTCCAGGTAGCAAGATCCTATGTAAATGGTTTTTATTTTATCATGGAACTCTTTGGGGCCTTATTATTTCTATTAGCATAAGGGTAACTTCTGTTAGTATTCCATAGCAAGACAGTAAATGAACCTCAAGTAAAAATTTCCTAGTTCAGTAGCTGTCACTGGGAAGTATTCACAGTCTTTTGCCATTAGCCCCAATAAATACTCCAAAAAGGGCTATGAAATGAAAGATTTGTCCTGACTGGCACTCCAGCTTCTACCCTATATTCTGTGGGCTCAGGGAATCTTACTATTTATAATTTCAATTCTAATGTATCCAATTAAGATTTTTCAAAGACCAGATTTACCTGACTTCAGTTTTATGGTACTAGAGAGGGAAAATATCTCCTAGTCAGAAACAATATCCATTTACATAAGACATTTAGGTAAATAAGTCACAATTACCTTACATAAAGTCTGTTTAACATTGAGTAACACTAAGTTTGATGTGCTCCTTTGCAAAAAAAAAAAAAAATTAAATGTCTCAAATTTCATAATGCTTTTAACTTGTATGTTTTAAAAAAAGTTTTTTGGGTTCCAGGACTTTTTCCTTTCCACCCCCAGACCATTTTACCTTTTCTGGTGAAAAAGGAGCAGGAAGTTGAACCAAAGGTCTTAGGCCCTTTTGTCAATTTTTATTTTAATTTGCCCCAGCATTATCCCAGGGAATGTCAGCTTTCTGATGACAGCCTCTGCCCTGTGATTTTTTAATTTTCCAATCGGGGAAAATAGTGAGTAACAATCCAAACATATCCATCACCCTTCTGGAGCAAGTTCTTTGACTCCCATTTTCCTTTTACAATGTTTCATTAAACATATGTGAGACCCATGAGGGACAGCAAACTTGATAAAGCTACTCAGACAATTATATGATTCTGCCTGAGGGGCACACACATAAAAGGGGCCCCCATGTCCCCAGATTTCTCATGACCTGGGTAATAGGATACTGGTGGGGAAATATCCTGGTCATTATAAAACCAATCCCATGTGGCTTACGTGTGACACATATTAACTGCTTCATCTGGGGTGCTCCACTTAGTACTTTATAGGAAGAGTCAGGCAGTCCCATTTTCAGGGCAAACAGACCTCACAGTTTTATTTTCTGGTCTATTAGGCTGGTTGTTCTTTCAGGAATTAACTCCTCTGCTTTTGGATAACGTACACTCAGTAATTGTTCACTAGTGAGCTGTGAGCCCTGCAGCAACCCAAACAAGCTCTTTTATGCTGTAGCACTTAAAATTAAGGATTTTGTCTCTAAAGTATTAAAGGTAATGGCAAAAAACTGCAATTATTTTTGTACCAACCTGTGATTTTTATGATCCACTGTAGTATACATTTCTAAGCAAGCTGACAATACAAATCTACAAATGGAACAATTGCTTTACATTATACTCTCTGGTTTTTAGTGGTTACTTGGTTTTGCCCTTCCACTAACATTGAGTATCTTCTTAGTAACCACAAGTCTCAGAAGTAACTTTTGTTGCCCTGGCTTATTTATTCTTTTTATCCATTTCGTTGTATCTGATAACTTTTGCTTCATTTTAAAGCCATTCTTAAATAGTTTCTTACTAGAAAAAGATATTTTTTTAACAATGTATATCTTTGTGTTTTATAAACTTCACCGAAAACACCTTTTATAATCCTACTATTTTGATTCTTAATATCCCAAATTCCCAGTGGGGAAAAAAAAGAGTTTACTTCATTTAACATAGCATGACTTCAAAATTTGAAATTATGGGAGAGATCTTTAAGATTAAATTTACTGAATTAACCTTGCCAAAGATTATCAAAGTCAGGTGAATCAAAAGTCATCTAAGCTAGCTTGTGCCAGTCTGATAAGCACTTTTTTTTTTCAAGTCAGTTGATTAGTTCATTCACATAGTTTAGTAGTAAAACATCACTTCCACATGACACTTATAAACATATAGATATTACAGGCATGCAGAGTAAAAAAGCAGATCCAAAAAATATTTCATTTGCCTATTTTCAGAAAGAAATTATCTCCCTTACTTATTATTCATTTTAAAAAGTTACAGGAGCCAACAAAGGTAAAGGAAAGAGTTACCAACCAAGTGAGACAGCCAAGTATAAAGGGGTCACCTCTGACCGGCTTGTGCTCTGGGAGAATGGGGTGGACCTACAGAAGTTTGCTCCATTTACAGGAGGGAAGAGGACGGCCTCTCCTGATCTGGGGTGGTCACCTGGGATTCAATTTGTGAGATGGGAAGTCAACAGGGCTCTCGTTTTGCTGGGAGTCACTGTTTCCCATTTTTTTCCTTTTCACCCAATAAACCCTACCCTTCTCATCCTTCAAAGTGTCTGTGATCCTAATCTTTCATGGTCATGTGAAAAGGACCCACATTTAGTTGAACTAACAAGAAAGTTCCACAACATTTTGCCGCACAATTCGAGGCTTGAGAAAGGGTGAATGAGATGCAAAGCAAAAAACCTTTTTCCCCTTTCGCTTGTACGCTTCTATTCCCTTTGACTTCTGAGAGTAGAGGAAACTGTACTCACCTTTCCATGGCTTTTTCCTTCCATTTTCAGGATGGGCAGGTGAGTGGCAGCTCACCGCTGCCCTCCTGATACGGTTTCGCTGTGTCCCCATCCAAATCTCATCTTGAATTCCCACATGCTGTGGGAGGGACCTGGTGGGAGGTAATTGAATCATGGGGATGGGTATTTCCTGTGCTCTTCTTATGATAGTCAATAAGTCTCATGAGATATGATGGTTTTATAAATGGGAGTTTCCCTACACAAGCCCTATTCTCTTGTCTGCCATCATGTGAGATGTGCTTTTCACCTTCTGTCATAATTTTGAGGCCTCCCCAGCCATGTGGAATTGTGAGTGTATTAAATCTCTTTGTTTTCTAAATTGCCCAGTCTCAGGTATGTCTTTATCATTAGTGTGAGAACAGACTAATACACCTCCCCTCCCTGCCGGGGCTGGGACACACGGCCCCAGAGCTTCATGTGGTTGCCTGGCCAGATTCTCACTCAATCCAAGCCAGGGGAAAGGAACCCAGTTGCATAAGAATAAGAGGTTTTTCCCTAGGCATTTTAAAAATTTTTTTTTTTCCTTCGTTCTTTTTCTCCACCAGGTCAGTAGTTAACTTTTAAGAGAGGACTTTTTCCTTTCGGAGGACATTTTGCTGGGCTGGAAAATGGATATTTCTGTTTATATTTCCTGCAGAGTTTTAATTGTGATAAAGAATTTTTGAGGTTAGTCTTAATCTGTAGCTAATCTGGTGTGCTTTGTGTGTCTTTTTGTATGATCCATCGCAAACTTTGCTGCAAGCCTCCCTTCTGTTTTATATCACTGGGGACATGGCCTGTAACTCCATGACAGGGCATTGTTTAGCCATGTGGCCCAGATTCATCCTGCCTTAGGGAATGAGTTCTTTCTGGTTTGATATCTGCATGACCTTTCGTTATTTGTTGATTCCCCTCCCCTCCATGTACCGCCTTGGCTTTTCCTTTCTCTGAGCCTTTAGTAAAAGTTGAAAGCTGGAAATATTGGCTTTTTTGGCCTGGCTAAAGTGACGTAATAGGAAATTTTAAAAGAACCTTATTAAAGTGTGCTATGGTTAAAAGTCACCTTAAGTAAAAGCAGATATTCAAGCTCTAACAGCCTGGGACTCCATGGGAAAAACAGGCAGCATCAAAGACCCCATTTTGGAAAAAATTGTTTTCCTCATGAAACAACAGGAATTAGAAATGGATAAATACCTCTAAAAATTAAGGTTCTGTTCTGTTTTACATTGTGTTATCTTTCATTTTTACTCCAGTGGGTATCAGAAATTATATTATGAGAAAATTAAAAACTGGCCAATGAAAAATCTTACAGCTACTGAATCTTCTGTTTGTCTTTGTAGGTATATATGTGTCACATGCGGTCTATTTAAAAAGTGCTAGATAATTGAGCTAAAAAAAACATAAGCATTTGGGTAAAATGTTTTTTTAAAGGAAAGATTAAAGTTTTAGTACATTTCATTTCATGTGACTTTAACCTTTGAGAAATAAAAACAGCATTAAAAATTATTGCTAAAATGCAGATGTCATCAAAATGTTAATAGGTGGACTAAATTATGCAGGTCAGATGAAAGATCTGCTAAGTGTTTTGAGGTTATAAACTGCTATTTGGTTTTGGAGACCTGTTCAACTTGATGTGGCCTGGGGACATATGAAACTAATCACACTCTTAATTATGCTGAAAGGAGTCAAACTTTGGCTGCACCTAGCACACAAATGAAACAACTTATCAGGTTTTACATTAAAGTTAGTTAAAATTGCTAGGAGTTACCATTGTAACATCTAATTGAAACAATGGAAAACATTTAATTGCAAGGTGTGTAAGAACAGTAAAATGTGTTTTTAATGAAAGATTATAAGACAGCATGGAAATGTAAATTCTTGCCTAAGGTTAAAGGATGGTTTTGAATTAGATAAGATAAAGCTAAAAGTTCAAGTAAGTAGTAAAAATATTGTAAAAATTAATCTTACAAAATTACTAGTGTGAACATATTGACTAAATTCAAAAGGGTATTATATGTTTTTTTTCTGTAAATTGAGCATTGAAATAAAACCACAGGGTACTCTTAAGGATAATCTTTTTAGCAAAATTTGTAAAGAGTTATAAAAGATTTTTTGCTTTTTAAATCTCTGAGTCATCATTTTTGCAAAATAAATTACTTATGGTAATGTGGAGCTCTATATCATAATATCAAGTGTTTTAAACCTTTAATGTACTTAACAGTCTTTCCAAAATACAGCTTCCGTTTCTAAATTGTGTTTTCTGTCCTGGCTTTTTGGATGGTTCTGTGGTCGCCTGGAACATCCGGAAGAGATGTAAACAGGATTATTTAACATGTTTAGGTACATGGGATTGCCAAAATGGTGTTCAATCTCCTTCAGGTTATATTTTGGTGAATAATGCTAATATATGTTCCAAAATTGTATGGGATTTCTAAAATTCTAATGTCTAAGCATAGGCTTAGACATTATCATAATTGAGGTTGATATATTAAGTTATTGTAACCTATGGAGATAACCATTTTTTTTTTGTCAATTGTGTTTATAACTGTAACTATGCTGGACATTTTGTTATTAACAGACAATTGTATTTGTAAGGCCGGCTGCCTCGCCGGGAGCTCGGACATGCCCATCCCTCCCTGAGCCTGGAAACTACGTCACCATTCCGAGCTCATCTAGCTCTGCCACGTAGCTTCCCCAACGCCCACTTCTGCACTCCGCACCCAAATCTGCACTCGATGCATTCGGCACCTAGCCCGCCGTTGAAAAACCCCGCCGAAATTTGAAAAACCCTGTTTCCAATCAATTGCCTCATGCTTTGTTTCCCAATATCCAATCAATTGCCTCTAATGCCCAGGCACCAAAAATCTCGCCTGCCTACCAGTAGCAGCTCGCCCCGTCCAAGCCCTGTTTCCCAACATCCAATCAATTGCCCTATGCTTTGTCTCCCCATTGTCCACTCAATGGCCTCTGACCCCTATAAAACCCCCTGCCCTGGGAAGTTAAGCGTGACTTCTCTGGCCCCCTTTCCCGGACCACAGAACCTCACCTGGGAGCTTAATAAATTGGCATTTAATTTTCCTAGGCTAATCTCAGTTTCCTCATTTTAAACTCGGCAATATTCCTTACAGTATTATTTTAATCCTTTTCAAATGATAAATTATAATAAGCTATAAAACTTACAGGTGCTCTCAAATACTGGTTTCAAATAATTTTGAAGCTTGTGAGATTAGAATAAAGAAAAATGTACAGGACACTAGAAGAGCTAAAATGTTCATGAATATCAATCTAAACAAGTGTTAACCAAATGGACTGAACTCAGAAAGCTAAAGCAACCTTTTTAAATTTTGCTTGGAATATTGCAGATCCTTGTTTTGTTTTTCAGAGTCAAGGAAACTTATTTTGAGCTATCTATGGCCTTTAGTAATTGAGTAAGGTATACTCCTGTGAACAAAATCTGGAGATGTTGTTTCTCTCTTCCTGGTTCCTCTAGAATTTAGAAACTGTGAGTATTCTTAAATTATGGCAATATAGTTGTTTGTGTCAGTGAAATAAGAATTCATTTTCTTTTTCAACAGAATGCAATTGGAGAAACTGGTTGTTCTACCAAGGCTTTGTGTAGAAGAGTCCGTTTCTCTTTCAGGAGTCAGGCTCAACTTGCAGAGAAAATAAAATCCCCATGGGAAAAACTGGCCTTATAACCTTGTCTATGCAGTCCTTGTATAGGGTTCCAGATCTGTGGTAAATAAAGAATGTCACTTTCTAACAAGCTCAGGAGCTGCAAGTTTATTTTGAGACCTTCAGAAGACAGGATCACCCAACTAACAGGTATTTGAGGATACAAATGTATGGCTGGATTGGGCTTTTAAAAGTCTTTTCTGAGATTTATTGTGTAACAGAGTTTCATCAAAGCCAATCAAAAAGGCCTATGTAGAAATAATTATCCTTGCTGCAGTTTATGCAAATAGTCAAGCCAAGTGTAAGACTAAAGTCTATTTTGCAAACTACCCAGTCTTATGATAATTTGTTTTTTTTAACAAAAATGAAGAATGAAGAGAAATTATGTTTCAAAACTGATCATGCATTTACCATTAAATTATAAACTCATTAGTTGTTTTAAAGTTTCTGACTACATTTTGGACTAACCCTGCTTGTTCCAGTGAACCAACCAGCAATCTCCAGCTGCACCTCAGAAAGAACAACAGGGAATGTGTAATGTAGAAATTTGGATCAATATTTTAGTTCTGAGCAGTTATCCTGCAAATCCTGCCAGGTGATGGAAATAAATAGGGTGCCCAACACACGGAGGTTTCTTCTTTGGGAAAGTAAGACCAAGGGGGCTAACCAAAGCTGAAATTCAATCTGTGAGCCAGGAAGCCTATTAGCAGAACTCTCACTTTGCTGAGAGTCACTGTTTTCTTTTTTTTCTCCTTTTCACCCAAGAAACCCTGCTTTTCTTGCCCTTCAAAGTGTCTGCGAGCCTAATCTTTCATGGCTGGGTGACAAGGAACATGTTTTTAGCTGAACTGAGAAGAAAGCCCTACAACACAAAAACTTTTCAAAAGAGAAAGAGATTAACTTCTGAGATATAAATCTGAAAAATGTTAGACAGAATATAGAATTTAAAAATTAAAAATTTATTGCATTAATGTCTATATTTTTAATAAAAACTTGTTTTAATCATGTCTTTATTTTTTGTATTAGTGTAGAAAAACTATCATAGTTTTCTTACATTAAAGCCTATTAATCTCAAAACATTTTTATAAATTCCTTTTTTACTAACCTTATTACAACTTAGATCATTCACAATGTGCTTGGACTTTCTTATTTGTCCTAAATGTTTTCCTTGAACAAGCCAGCCATTTAATTTTATTTTATGGCCAAAATTCACCTTTATGGATTCTTTCTTATATAAAATTACCTTTCTTCTTACCTTTCTTACTGAAACCAGCTCTTCATAACTCTCTCTTCATAACATTTTTATTAAATTCTCTTCATAACATTTTTATTAAAAATGTGTTTCTATAATTTTAAATTGGAAATCACCCAGACATTTAATTAACATCTATTATTTACTATAACCTTAGATTATAAATTATAGGAGAAATTTGTTTGCAAGCATTTATTACATTTACTGGATTAATTTACTTAATAGTTTACCTAGATTATCCATGAAAACTGTGATAGTCATTATTAAAATATCTTATTTATGAAAAATTAAACAAACAAAGATTATTCTGTTTCAGGCTAGGTTTATAGTTTTATAAACCTTATGGCAAATTTTGAAATCTTATAGTATCGTGCAGGAATAAGTATGAAACTGCTTGGTCAATAAATGCACACAAAAATGCTAACAATTCTTAAAAATTTTTGAACATTTTACCAATAATTTAAAGCCAGTTAATTTATTAAAGATTTTACTTACATCACATGAACTTAGAAAAGCATTTGACTTAGCCTTTTTTTCCTGATAATGTATTTGATTTCAATTCTTTTATTTTTGTTTAAGCCAATTAATTAGAACTTTTAAAATATATTACTAGTAGTGAAACACTATGTACACAACACGTAAACACAACACAAAAATACACAGACATATTAGGCATACATCTAATAGGTATGTCTAATAGATCCATGTAGATATGTCTAATATATGTAGAAGTAAATCTTATAAATTAATAAAATCTATGTTTCCTATTTTAGATTTCCAAATTCTTGATAACCTGTTTCATTATCCTAGGCAGTTGTCAGCTAAATGGCCCTAAATCTGCATATTAGAGGTAACAATTCTGTGATAAAAAATCAGATAGCAAAATTTGCAATAGAGCAAGACTCCGTCTCAAAAAGAAAAATCAGATAGATAGCAAAATTTATATCTGTAAGTACAGAGACAAAAAAATCCAGTGTCCTTGAGGAAAATTAAAATGAATTTAATTGCCATGTTAAACATAAAATTATAAAACTCTATCATAGAATTGTTTAAGAATACCAATTTCATTTAGATAGGTAGTTCTAATTTTAGTCTGCACCTTTTAACTCTATCATTGAGCTCTGGGAAGAACCTACACTGTATCCTGGGTCTCCAATAAGAGAATTATTATGAGACTAGACCATGTTTTTACAGTGCACCTTTTTTTTTTCTTTTTTACAAAGACATTTCTCTAAGTGTCTAAATTACACTCTTTCTTATTTTAAACATATAAGAGTAGTCTGTGTTGTAATAACTATTTTAATTGTAAAAAATTAGGTAACACAATACAAGCAAGAGCTGAAGACCTTAAAGGAAATTTTTTCTGTTTACACTCTTGGGGTTCCATAAGGAAGAAACAGAGGTTTTGTTACAGGTATTCAGACAGGCATGAGTACCGCAGGAGGGGGCTCTCCCCCACCTATTAGAAATATCAGGTGATGGGTTGGTAATTATCACATAGCCTCTCTAAAAGTGGTAAATTGGCAGCTAGCAGCAGGGAGGGGCCATGTTTTTTGACAGTACACACTTGTCGCACTAAAGTGTTAATTGAATGCAGGCACCAGGGAGAAGCAACTTCCTGGGCATGTGCATTAAGAGACAAAATGGTGGAGTATTACTTTCTAGGGGCACTTCACCAGACAAGGGAAGAAGTCCTCATATGGGCATGCGTACAACTTCCGAAACTGACTGCACATGCTCTCTTCCCAAGGGTAAGGAAGACACGGTGCAGGTGGGCAGGCCATGCTGAGGGAAGTATCGTGGGAAAGGGGTGCAAGACGCCAGAGATGGGCTAGCCTATAAAGTCCTAGGATTAAGGTTAAACACTGCACTTGTTCTTTAAGTCACCTGCTTGGGTCTCTTTCAAGAGAACTTTTCTTTTCTTGAAAGAAAAGTTTTTCTTTCAAGCAGAGGCAAAAAGATTTTCTGCTATTCTAAAATCTTTTTAAATAAACTTCCATTCCTGTTCTGAAACTTGCCTCAGTCTCTTTTTCTGCTTTATGCCCTTCAGTCATATTCTTTCTTCTGAGGAGACAAGAATTGAGGTTGCTGCAGACCTGTACAGATTTACTGCCAGTAACTTGGATACTTTTTACCAGTAACGTATTTGGTCCTAGGAGACTTGGATATTTGCCACCGGTAACACTTTCTCCCCAAAAAGGAGTCTGACACCTTCTCTGTTTTCTATAAAGAATCCCAGGATCTTAGAAACTATTTAAGAAATACTTCCTCCAGATGAACAAGATTATAGGAAAGAAAACAACAAAACCAAACAGAAACAAAGGTCATTCAAATACACACACATACACAAACACATCTTTTACTTCAGAATTTTAGATCTGGGATGTTATTACAAACTCATTGGCTTGCAAATAATGCAAAATCAAACAAACAAAAAAAACCCGAACAACACTTGGATCCAAGCAGTGGCTGGTATCTCAGTTGACAAGTAAGAGCAGATGTGAAGCAGGCACAAAAGAAAATAGAAGAAAGAAGCACTCAGGAACTCAATAATTTGCAGGTCAACCTAATGCTCTTTATTCTTGATGTAAAGGTGAGCAAAAAGACAATAATATGCCAATTTTACACAAAAATCTGCAAGTACGGCCACCATCAAACCAATGGAGTGCCTGAAAGGCAGTAATTCTTGTTTTTTCCTCGTTCTTAGACTGTTTCCTGTGGATTTTTTCCTCAAAAGGAGAAACTGAGCTGTGGCCTAGGGTTTTAGTGTAGTGGGTCAAAGTGGGCTGCTTGTGAGCAGGATGCCACAGCATGTCACCACTGGGTCATCTTTGTCCTCTTAGGTGTGTCAGTTTCTTTCTCTGAAGGTCTAGCACCTCTAGGAGGGCTAAAAGTATGGCATGACCAGCTTTATGTGCACTTCCTGGACAAGCCTCTTTAAACCAATTATGTTGGGGTTCTCTGTAGAGCCACTGCACATCATGGGGGGTTGCCTTTTGGCTGGAAGAAGTATGTCCTTTCTCTTCCGAGCTGTGAAAGCAGTCTCTAATTTATCTAAGAAAACAACAGTTCAATTTCTCACACATATGCAGACAAGCCAAATGGAGATTAATTCTGGGAGAAAAAGCAACGGAGAAGATCATTTATAATGCATCTCCAAACTAGAATTAGGTTCCTAAACAATGATTTCCTAGGAGGAAAAAAACAACCCAGTTCAGAATAAATCAAGGACCATCAACCAAGGGAAGGTCCAAGGCTCAGGACGACTTACCAGGTCCACTAAAAGAGAAGCTCAAAGCCAGAGAAGTATCTCAGCTATGAGTTTGGGCAACTCTTTCTGGGTCCTCATTCTTCTCTGAGATCCCACGTGTTTGGTTACCAGATTATTGTTGATGAAAAGAGTAAAACTCTGTAAAATATTTGAAGATATTTATTCTGAGTCAAATATGAGTGATGATGACCCATGACACAGTCCTGAGGAGAGCCTGAGAACATGTGCTCAAGGTGGTCGGGGCACAGCTTTGTTTTATACATTTTAGGGAGATACAAGACATCAGTCAAATACATTTAAGATATACATTGGTCTGGTCCAGAAACGTGTAACAACTTGAAGCAGGGACTTTCAGTTTATACGTAGCTTAAAATTTTTTCTGATTGGCATTTTGTTGAAACAGGTATCAATAGAAATGAACGTGTCATTTATAATAAAAAGTTGTGGAGACTCAAGTTTTATTACGCAGATGAAACCTACAGGTAGCAGACTTCAGAGAAAATTAATTGTAAATGTTGCTTATCAGACTTAAAGTCTTCATTGATATTAATGCTGGAGGGGTATAATGAGGCATGTCCAACCCTCACTTCCCATCGTGGCCTGAGCCAGTCTTTCAGATTAAAGTTTAGAATGTCCTGGCTGAGGAATTACATTCAGATGGTTGGGGAACCTCAGAATTTTATTTTTATCGTACACAACAATTATTCTTGCATCCAAGGCAGCTCTGCAGCAAGAAGGAGGCTTTCCTAGAACTTTCAACTTGTCCCAAGTCCTTCAATCAAACACTTGGTGAAGACCAAAATGAACAGTTCGCAAATTAGTGCAAATTATTATTTTACTTACAACTCTCCCAGATTATCCTGGACAGGTGAATATAATTATCTTCTCCCCCAAAGGTACAATAACTTGAGTCTATAAATCAGTTATAATGGACAAATTAACAGAAAAAATGATATACATATTTATTGATGTTCAAAAGGGAATGGAAGTCATATACAAAGTATTAGGTCCAAAACAGTGGTCAGAAGGTTAAAGTTTTTATAGCATCCTGATGTTCCAGAAAGAATAGAGGCTTGGAGCATGGCAAGATAGTTTATGAGAGAGAGAGAGAAGAAAGGCATGGTTAGCAAAGACAGTCTTGTTAAGCTGATGAAACCTCAGAAGTAACATAAAGTATAGATAGTAGCCTGTGGTAACAGTCTCTGTGTCACACAAGCAAAGGTTTCAGACTCTGTTTCTTTCTCCTGTGAGTTAATATTTTTTAGACCTTGACAAAGGAGGAAGCCCTAGAGAAAGACTGACTGTGTATTTTGCTAATGCATATTTTTCTCTACTGATAAAAATCTCCTCCAAAGAAACTTTGCAGAGATACTTCTCTCTGCAGTCCCTCTGAGTAACCATCTCAAAATATGTCAATAAACCATACTTTGGGGTGAAATAGTTTTTGTCTTCTCTAATACATCTAAATGCTAACCCATGTTCTACCTTTAACAACTTAATAAAAAATAACATTTTTTAGCTGTGCTGCATAATACCCATTTTTCAGCATCCGCCCCATCTATGTAATCGAATGCTTTACATTCTATTTTCTCCTGGGTTGTGCCTGCCTTTTCCTAGACCTTAAAATAGTTTATTGTCCCAAAACCTTACCTCTCTTATAAATTTTTTGAAACGCTGTATTCTTCCAGATTATCTAAAATTTTTGTTTTTTCTTTTTCTCTTTTTCAACTTTCTACATCCTAAGTAGAAGTGAGAATCCTATAGATGTATTTTAAATTATTGCTTTGACTGTGAAAATTTATTTTGAGAATACAGTGAACTATATCTTGACTTCTCCAGGAACTGACACTAATAGGAAGGAAAAAAACTTGAAGATAAATATTTAATGTAGTTAAAAAGCCAGTAAGTATTTAAATATTATTAAAAGTTAAGTATAGACTGAGCATGGATATAGACATTTAAAAAATTCTACCAGCTCTGTTTGGGATTTTTACTCTTTCAATAAATATTCAAGTATCTAATATGATATAGAAATGATGTTAAATTTTTTAAAATATATATTTTATTGCATTTTAGGTTTGGGGGTACATGTGAAGAACATGCAGGATTATTGCATAGGTACACACATGGCAATGTGGTTTGCTGCCTTTCTCCCCATCACCTATATCTGGCATTTCTCCAGATGTTATCCCTCCCCAACTACCCACTCCCCGCTGTCCCTTCCCTAGTTCCCCTCCACAGACCCCAGTGTGTGATACTCCCCTCTCATTGTTGAACACCCGCCTATGAGTAAGAACATACAGTGTGTGACTTTCTGTTCTTGTGTCAGTTTGCTGAGAATGATGGTTTCCAGTTTCATCCAATGATGTTAAATTTAAATATAGAACCATTAAATTTCCATTATAGTAGAAAACAAAAAAAATGTACACTAGTGTTTAGAATGTTTTTGTGAACAGAAGAAAGATAAAACATAAGAACTGACCAGTAGAGAATTACAATTATAAGTTCTGTGGATGACATATATTTTCATTTTAATATAAAAATGAATTTTTGTGACTCAAAGCAGAACTTTTATTTGCATAGAAATTTTCTGTACATCGCTATTACTCCATTTCTTACTGATTGTGAACTCACTTAATAAAGAACTCCCCATTTCCATAACGGCATTAAGAATGACTGGCTTTTCTATGTTTTTACAAAAGATTGATTTCCTGCTGACATTTTCTAAATTCCCAAGAGAACAAGTAAAAATTAAAACTTTGCTTTTACCACTTCCCTTCTCTCTTCTATTTGTCTACAGATTTGTCTGTGACCACTTTTCAATCTCTAGTTCTTGTATACAATATCAGTGCAATGAATATATACTATTGTCACTGTTAAACTTTTTTTTTCTGTCTGAATTTTCTTAACTTTATGTTTCTGGCTTATTCTAATTCATTATTAGGTTTTTAATTCAAATAGTATTTCTAATAGAAACTCTTTCTTCCCTGACTGGTCTAAGGCAGGCACTCTATCAAGTTTTCCTTAAATAAATAAATTAGAAATATGCTTTTAGGCCACTTATATGAAAGAATTGCAGCACATGCATCAGAGAAAATGGCACTACCTTAAAAGGGTTTAAGCAAAATTGATGCATCTTTTCCCCTTTTGTGTGGATTGCTTGTTGGAAGCTTTTTTGAACTTCTAAATGGAAAGACATGTTTGTACCAACACACATAACCAAGGCCTATTCGCTTCCAACAACAGGATTTCATCAATTTAGTGCCAAAAGCTCATGACTCAATAAATGTAAATCTCCTGAGTGCCTGTGACTATGGGGTGCTGTAAAGAAAAGATGCTGATTTTTAACTCTTGTGCAACCAGATCCTCTGTTAACCCATTAAGCAAATGGAAAGCACTCTAAGATTACAGAAACCTCCACTTTTTGCACTTTCTTCTGAATCACTGTCCTTTCTCACCTTGGTGGCTACATTTGCCTACATAGCAGCTAAGTAGGCAAATCGTCACTTGTTATTCATGTACCAAAGTGCAAATGACTGAATGCAGCTCTATGTGAATACTCATGAATGCACAACTTTTTGTGCCTACCACCACTTAATTCATTTTTTCCACATTCAAGGCACACAAAAAGCTGAGTTGAATAGTATTCGGAAATAAACTTGGAATTGACCGAGTGTAATATTGTTATTCATTCACAAATGTAAAATATCAAAAATGTATAGAAATTACAACATTTTCCTAAACAAATCATTTTGCTTCACTTTGTACGCATGTATGAAGTACATAATTTGCATGGTAAAACATAAATTTTACAAATTTGTTTTGAATTTCAAAGTACTTCTGTTTTCATAACTGTCCCAGAGCTGCAGGTGCACAGGATATTTATTCCAAAGACAGGAATAATGTATGAATTATGCTCCCTTCCAATTGCTTCCCTTCTTTAATACCCAGCCTGATTGTCTGATAGTAAATAGGACTATGTTCCACATAGAAGGAGAAGAAAGAAACTATAATTTCTGCCAAATGACTTTAATTCATCTATGAACAGCATACATTTACCTTTTTTCCCATATCCTCTCCAAGCTTTGCCTTCAATCTTTTGGAGCTCTTATTCTTTGCTGATTTGAATAAATTTCACTGCTTTTAACCACTAATTGGTTCAATTCATTAATAGAATATTTTTATGGCTCTCTTTCCTTTTCTATGTAGACAAAAATACCTCTGTTTTTGTGTTACTTTCTCACAAAAGGAGAAATTTTGTTCAAATTCTGTGTCTCAGACAAAAGAAAACTAACAAATAAGACCTAACCTTTTCTTAAAAAGCCCATGACTTCTTAAAACCACAAATTTCTGCTGCGTTAGTGACAAAACAGTGAAAGATCTTTCTATCAATTTATTTTTATAATGATGTGATTTCACTGTAAAATATGAAGTTCGATTGCCAGGCAATAACTTCTAATTGGCATGAGTCAGCTTGTAGAAAGAGGTATTCAAGTATCTATTCTGAATAAGTTATTGGTAGATTTAAGTATGGGAGGAAGGGGAGAAAGTTAAACATATTTTTGTCCTTGTATTGTGCTAAATAATTTATGGTTTTTGAATAGGATTATACTCAAATATTGAGAGAAAAAATATATTGCTCAATTTCTTCTATTCTGTTTTCAGAAAATGAATTATAAATCCTTTTGTAAAGATTAATTCATTTTCAATTAAAATGAAGAATCCTCAGATACACATAAGCCAGTAGGTTTCAGAAAAAATACAGCATTTTGTGTAGTTATGTAATTATCTGATACATAAACAAATACATAATTGAATATATTCTATATGTGGGTTTTTCAATTTTAAATTGAGTGTTTAAGAAGAAGCAAACTGCAGGAAGCCACATCTTGGTAACTGTACACCCTACATTTGCTTTTGGTATGTGTCATTGTCATATGCCCCATAAAACTTTCATATGCTCCTTTTGTCGCACAATAATGCTTGAACATAGCAGACAGTAGAATTGTTCCTCTTTACTACTATGCATATTACATTTACTCAAGGGTCAATTATTATTGAGTAATATCTGTGTGATAGCCATCATATTATATGTGGAGGCTGTAATATTGAATTAGATGCTGTGCAGATCTTCAGAGGGAAGTCATTGAGAGCAGATGGAGGGAAGACACAGATGCTGGGCTGAAAGGGGAGGAAGCTGAGGACACTGCATGGGACTACCATGCACCTAGACTCATTCTTAGCTCCCAGTGACTCCTGGGGAAGGGGTAAGTTTAGCAGGTAAAGAACAACCCACTCTTGCCACAGGCTTTGGAAATCTTGCCAGTAGGAGGAGACCCTACAACCCTCATGGAGTGGTCAGGGAGAGGTAGCTAGAGAAGTGGTAGGGGCAGAACTCTAGCTGAGGCAGAGCCTGAGGATTTAGTGTGGGGGCTGGTGATGCCCATTCTCCAAAGCTCATTTTGCTCCCCTAGGAGACTTTAGTTCTAAGGAAACTATTGGGCGTAAACTATGTAGGATGGTCTTGCCCATGAGATGGGATAGATCTGGCCTGAGTATACTGTGGTTTGCTGGCCTCTCTTGGGTCCCCAGTCTGGTAGTGCCTACCTGTAGTGCAGCTACAAATGCCTAGATGGAGGGCCTCCTGGGGGCCTGCAACAAAGCTTCTGCATTGTCAGATCATGTTTGACAAGGGAAGAGCTCCAGTAGAGCATCCACATGGACACACACCAGCCCACCCACGCCTTCCCCCAACTGCAGCCTTCCTTGAATCATTTTGTCTGCACACATTCATCCACGGCCACCCTCCCATAACTGCCAGTGGATGTGTATGTAGGTGGACCTTGCTACATCTTCCTTGCCAGTGAACATGCCCTGCCATGCCACAGCTGCCAGCATGAGCCACCAATGCTGCAAGAACATTTGTAGGCACAGAGACCACCAGCCCCATGCCCACCAGATCCCTGAACCCATGCTCACACTGCCACCCATGTGAAACTATGCAAGGAGACCAGTGGATCCTCCCCTCTCCCCCTAGTGGCAGCTGCTGCACATGTGAACCTGCTCACAGAGGGCACACACAGTCTGCTGAACATGCACATGGACACAAGCAGGCCTGCTGCCACTGCCCTACAAACCCCTGTGACTGGCACCACCTATTGAAGTGTTCAGACCAGTGGCATGTTTCTAACCTCCAAAAGCCAGAGAATAAAGCCAGGGGCCTGATACCAGCCCCCCAGAGTTAAAGCATGTAGTTCAGGCATAATGAGCTGAGCCTTGACCCACTAAAATCATTCAGAAATGGAGCCAGTCTACTGAACCCACCATATACCACAATCAACCATCCAAGGATATAAAACACAATAAAAGAAAAAATTCAAAGGTCAGGAACTTCAAAAATTGATGGGACATCTGCTCATAAAGATAAGAAAACTAGAACAAGAACTCTGGCAACTAAAAAGGCCAGAGTTTCTTCTTATCTTCAAATGATCACACTAGTTCCCCAGCAATGGTTCTTACACAGAATGAGATGGCAGAAATTGAATTCAGAATACAGATGGCAACAAAGATCATTAACATCCAGTCTAAGGAATATAAGGATTACAATAAAACAATTCAGAAGCTGTTAAACAAAATAATGACCATTATACGAAAGAACCAGACTGATCTGATAGATCTAAAAGCACTCTACAGAAATTTTATAATGAAACCACATGTATTAATGGTAGAATTGACCAAGCTAATAAATGAATGTAAGAGTTTGAAGACTGAATCTCTGAAATACCTCAGTAAGAGAAAAAGTAAAGAAAAAATATTTAAAAAGAATGAACAATAGATTCAATGCTATCCCCATCAAGCTACCAATGACCTACTTCACAGAACTGGAAAAAACAAGCTTAAACTTCATATGGAACCAAAAGAGAGCCTGCATAGACAAGTCAATTCTAAGCAAAAGGAACAAAGCTGGAGGCATCATGCTACCTGACTTCAAACTATACTACAGGGCTAAAGTAATCAAAACAGCATGGTACTGGTACCAAAACAGAGATACAGACTAATGGAACAGAACAGAGGCCTTGGAGGCAATGCCACACATCTACAACCATCTAATCTTTGACAAACCTCATGAAAACAAGCAATGGGGAAAGGATTCCCTATTTAATAAATGGTGTTGGGAAAACTGGCTAGCCATGTGCAGAAAGCAGAAACTGGACCCCTTCCTGACACCTTACACCAAAATTAACTCCAGATGGATTAAAGACTTAAACATAAGACCTAACACCATAAAAACCCTAGAAGAAAATCTAGGCAAAACCATTCAGGACATAGGCATAGGCAAGGACTTCATGATTAAAACACCAAAAACATTGGCAACAAAAGCCAAAATAGACAAATGGAACCTAATTAAACTCCAGAGCTTAATTAAACAGCAAAAGAAACAATCGTTAGAGTGAATTGGCAACCAACAAAATGGGAAAAAAAATTTTGCAATCTACCCATCTGACAAAGGGCTAACATCCAGAATCTACAAAGAACTAAAGCAGTTTTACAAGAAAAAAACAAACAAGCCCATTCAAAAGTGGGCAAAGGATATGAACAGACACGTTACAAAAGAAGACATATATGAGGCCAACAAACATATGAAGAAATGCTCATCATCACTGGTCATTAGAGAAATGCAAATCAAAACCAGACTGAGATACCACCTCACGCCAGTTAGAATGGCAATCATTAAAAAATCTGGAGACAAGAGATGCTGGAGAGGATGTGGAGAAATAGGAACACTTTTACACTGTTGGTGGGAGTGTAAATTAGTTCAACCATTGTGGAAGGCAGTGTGGCAATTCCTCAAGGATCTAGAAATAGAAATTCCATTTGACCCAGCAATCCCATTACTGGGTATATATCCAAAGGATTATAAATCATTCTACTCTAAGGACACATGCACATGAATGTTCATTGTGGCACTGTTTACAATAGCAAAGACTTGGAACCAACCCAAATGCCCATTGATGATAGACTGGACAAAGAAAATGTGGCACATATACACTGTGGAATATTATGCAGCCATAAAAAACAATGAGTTCATGTCCTTTGGAGGGACATGGATGAACCTGGAAACCATCATTCTCAGCAAACTGACACAAGAACAGAAAATCAGACACCACATGTTCTCACTCACAGGCGGGTGTTGAACAATGAGAACACATGGACACAGGGAGGGGAGCATCTCACACTGAGGTCTGTGTGGGGGAACTAGGGGAGGGACAGTGGGAGTGGAGAGTTGGGGAGGGATACTATGGGGAGAAATGCCAGATATAGGTGATGAGGAGGAAGGCAGCAAGCCACATTGCCATGTATCTACCTATGCAACAATTCTGCATGTTCTTCACATGTACCCCAGAACCTAAAACGCAATAAAATATATTTAAAAAAATAAAAGTAAATTAGCGAGGTGTGGTGGCACACACCTGTAGTCTTAGCTGCTCATAAGGGTGAGGCAGGAGGAAACTTGAATCTAAGAGGCTAAAGCTACAGTAAGGTATGATTAGCACACTGCACTCCAGCCTTGGCAACAGAGCAAAATCCTATCTCTTAAAAAAAAAAAAAAAAAAAAAGGACATTACATTAAAGGATTTCCAGAGTTTTCAGAAAAAAAGCATGAGAATTATGTGTAGAAAACAAGACTTAAATTGGTATGGTTAAAAACACGATAAGGAAATTAGGTTTTCTGTGGACCAAAACCACCTAAAATAGTAGCTCAAAATGTGACTGATGATATGTATCATGACATATCAGAAACACATAATAACATATCTATACAAATATAACTCAAAAAGGCTAAACATCATTTCTTATTTGACAATGCTTCCCATATAGTTTATTGTATCCAATAAGTCTACTTATTATCTCTCTCTTTTTTTTAATTTTTTTAGACATTATAAGGGGTCCTCCGAAGCATCCCAAAGTTAATTTGAGGTCAAAATGACTTAAATGTAGAATTTACAATTTGACTTTGGGAAGCCTGCCAAATACGTCAAAGATTTTAAAACTCAATTATAATAAGATTACAGGTAACTATGAAACAATTCATTTAGCCAAGATAATAATGAAAAAATTTCAAAAAGCATATCCCACTCTTTGATAAGAGACTCAGTTTTCCAAAAAAAATCAAAAGATCTAAAAAAGATAGCATGAGGGACACAGAACTTGTTTCTCTTTCCCCTCTTTTTAAATTTTTTGCTGTTTACTCAAGAATCGGAGAAAAATCTTTTACTATCTCATCAATATTACACAAAAATCTTGTTTAAATTTTAGTTGTGCTGGTGATGTTCAGGCTCATTTTTAAAAACTCTTATAGTAAATTTATTTAATCTCAATCAGTTTAATCATGCATACATTTTTAATAAGATTTACCTTTTATAACCACTTTATAACTTTTTATACATTCAATTTTACATGTAACATTTTAAAATTATTTTATTATGAAATAAGTTTTAAGTAACATCCAAAGTAGACAAAATTACTTCTCCTTCAAAAAAAGCCACATCCTCATATCTTATAATTGTATTTTTCTTATATATTATGCATAAAGAATCATTTTGTAACACATAGTGGGATAATATTGAGTATCAACTTGATTGGATTGAAGGAATCAAAGCATCTTTCCTGGGTGTGTCTGTGAAGGTGTTGCCAAAGGAGATGAACATTTCAGTCAGTGGACTGGGAGAGGCAGACCCACCCTTAATCTGGGTGGGCACCATCTTATCAGCTATCAGCGTGGCTAGAATAAAGCAGGCAGAAGAAGGAAAAACAGGCTTGCTGAGTCTTCCGGCCTTCATCTTTCTCCTGTGCTGGATGCTTCCTGCCCTAGAACATCAGACTTCAAGTTCTTCAGTTTTTGGCTCTTGGACTTATACCAGTGGTTTGTCAGAGGCTCTCGGGCCTTTAGCCACTGAGTGAAGGCTGCACTATCAGCTTCCCTGCTTTTTAAATTTTGGGACTTGGACTGATCCACCACTGGCTTCCTTGCTCCTCAACTTACAGATGAGCTATCATGGGACTTTACTTTGTGATCTTGTGTGTCAAATCTTAATAAATGCCCTTTCACACATACATATACCCTATTAGTTCTGTCCCTCTAGAGAACCCCTCGAGTATCAGTAGTTTTAATTATATATGTTGATGATAATTTTAAATCTTAGCAGCCCTAATTTTCAGTGAAAAACCTAAGAAGTAAGCAATTTTTTATGCACCATTTCATGAATACATATCTCATAATTTATAAAAATATAGGCAATTTATAGAAGAATCTTTAATGTGGAACAGGCCACATCTGCTAACAAACTCAAATATCTTTGGGGTTTTTTTCTGAAATAAGAAGCTAAATGCATACAAACTTTCTTTTCTTCAACTTTTAATTTCTGGGTACATGTGCAGGATGTACACGTTTGTTACATAGGTAAACTAGTGCCTTTGTGGTTTGCTTCACAGATCAACCAATCACCTAGGTATTAAGCCCAGAATTTATTAGCTATTCTTCCTGATGCTCTCCCTCTCCCTACACCCTGCCACCCCCCAGTGTGTTTTTTCCACGTATCCATGTGTTATCATCATTCAGCTCCCATGTGTAAGTGAAAACATGCGGTGTTTTGTTTTCTGTTTGCTGAGGATAGTGGCTTCTGGCTCCATCCATGACCCTGTAAAGGACACGATCTCATTTCTTTTTATGGCTGCACAGTATTTCATGGTGTATATTTATCAGTGTATATTTTCTTTATCCAGTCTATTGTTGATAGGCATTTGCCTGATTCCATGTCTTTGCTATTGTAAATAGGGCTGCAATTAGCATACACAAACACATATAAACTTAAACTCGTATTTAGTACTTAATGTTTTAGCACTATTTCTTATTTGGAATGTAGACAACTAGATATTCAATGAATACCTATCGTTTAATTCAGCTTAGAAAAACTCTAAGGTGTAGTTAACCAAAAATATTTGAGAAACCTATTTAAGTAAGTATCTTGTAAAACATAATTATCATTAAAAAGTTTACTTGTAATCTTTAATCCCATTTACATCTATTTAATTTTTTACTTACAATTAAGTTTTAAAAATTGCATAACTTGTTAGACAAATCTAGTCATCATCTGAAGTTAAATTTTTTTATTTAAGTTATATACATGTATATTTTGCTGGTAACTCAGAAAACATAACTGTCTTTATCAAACCAACAAAATTATACTAGTCTTATTTACCAAATGATTTACTCAAGTCACATGAACCTGAAAAATATTTGGGATTATTTATTTAAACTATGAAATATAGTGTATCTTCCCCCCTACCTCATGACTTTCTTTTAACAGCAGTGTATCTTTAACTTAATTTGTAGCATGTAAAAACATACAAACACATGTATAGATATATACATGAAGGTAAACACAACATATGATGCAGATATGGAAAAGCCAAAAAGATCAAGGATATTTTTTAATGTTAAAGAACATAGAACATAAGACTTGAAAGGAACTTCCTTAATCACAACCTGTGGGACTCCATAAAGAAAATAGGGTTATCTAATAAAAAGGTATCAGTGGTGCCAATTTTTGTTCTTTAACAGGTCCCAGGATCATTAGGAGTCTCTTCCAGGTGCTTCATATATTATCAAATGTTGTAAAAGGAAAAATGGACAAAAATGAATGGAGGAACAAGTCTTAGAGTGTAGTATTTAAGTGAGTTAGAAGGAAAGCTCCACACTCTGAGTTTGAATTCGGGAGTCCTTTTATTGCCGGCAACCGAGAGTCAGCTCACGCTCAAAATCTCTTGGCCCCCAGGAAGGGGCTTGATTTCCCTTTATATCTTGATTTAGGTAGGGGAGGGGAGCCTAGCTGAAGTGGAATTTTACAGAAGCAGAACAAGCAAGTTAGCAGGAGGAGGCTGGTAACCAGGAGGCAGGAGGTTTCCATGGTTCCCGGTTACTAAGTGTATTTCCATACAATTATCAAGGGGGGTAGCACGGGGGACTTTCAATACAATCAATCACCAAGAGAGGTATTCACAACAGCAGGTGTGCTTGCCAAGTAGGATGTACAGGTACTGAGCACAGCGTGACCCAAAGCTCAACTGTTCAAAGCTCTGAGTATAGCCTGAGTCAGTAATGCATCTGTGAGTGCTGTGGCAGAGAGGGAGAAGTTAGGCTAGAGCTTACAGCTAAGATGGAGTCAGTTAGGCTAACACAAGTTAGGTTATTACAAGAGGAGCCAGTTTGAAGAGGTATTCGGTTTCTCAAAGGCTAATGAGGTTTTCTTTTGTTATTTTTTAAAATTGAATAGTTTTGGGGTACAAGTCATTTTTGGTTACATGGATGAACTATATAGTGGTGATTTCTGAGATTTTAATGCACCTGTCATAAATCTCAGAATGCACCACTGTATAATGTGCTTTTACCCAAAATGTAGTTTTTTATTCCACACCCCGCCCCATTCTCTCCCTTCTGAGTTTTACATTATTCCCGGCAAAAAAATATGCCAATGAGAAGAGAAGCAGATGGAGCACATATAGTTAGCAGGGATTTAAGAAGAAGGAAATTCAGTTGACACAATTGCTTTTAAAAAGAGAACAAAGTATCCCACACACCGTGTGTGTGTGTGTGTGTGTGTGTGTGTGTGTGTATGCCTATTTTTAAAAAACCTAGAAAGTAAGTAATTTTGAACTGTTTTATATAAGTATTTGTAGATTAAAACTATTTCATAATTTTTTGGAAGGATATATTTTCCATTATAGATATATTTTCCAGTATAGATGTATAGAAGGATATATGTTCCAGTATATGTATAGCTATACATTAGTATATGTATGTACTAATATATACATATGCCTATTTATTAACTCTCTTTTGGTACCTCAGGAGCCCTACATAATCTCCCAGTTAGCTTCTGTTCAAAAATAGTGATTTTTTATTTTGATATTTGATTTCTGAAAACCTGTCAAATACATCAAAGGTTTGAAACACTTACTTAAAATATGGTAACAATAATAACCATTTATTCTGCCAAAGTAATAATTGAAAGAATTTTAAAAGCAAAAGCTTTACTCTTTGATAGAGAGGAGACTCAGTTTATCAAACGATAAAAGTTCTAATAAAGACAACATAACAGAGAATCTCTACTCTCCCCTCTTTTTTCTTTTTCTTTTTCTTTTTTTTTTTTTTTTTTTTTTTTGATACGGAGTTTCGCTCTTGTTGCCCAGGCTGGAGTGCAATGGCA
>PVKV010009175.1:62648-82913 GCA_004027835.1 Alouatta palliata
ACCGCAACCTCCGCCTCCTGGGTTCAAGCAATTCTCCTGCCTCAGCCTCCCGAGTAGCTGGGACTACAGGCACGTGCCACCACGCCCAGCTAATTTTTGTATTTTTAGTAGAGACGGGGTTTCACCACGTTGACCAGGATGGTCTCGATCTCTTGACCTCGTGATCCACCCACCTCGGCCTCCCAAAGTGCTGGGATTATAGGCGTGAGCCACTGCGCCCGGCCTCCCCTCTTTTTTCTTATAGTTTACTCTAAATGTAAACAAAAATATTTTACTATCTCATTATTACTACATGAAATTCTTGTTCAAATGGAAAAACTAAATTTTACTTATTTTATTAGTGTGTTATCAATATTAAAGCTAATTTTAATAAAACCCTATAAGCAAATCTATTAAACTGTTAGCTTTTGACCACAAAAGAGATTCATTAATCTGTTACAACCTATTCTAAAATATTTTCTATTTATTTTTATTTCTCCAACATTTTGTACCCTGTTAGTTTTATCTACATCATTTTTCCTTCATTTTGAAATAATCTTTACATAACTTCTAAACTAGATAAGATTATTTTTTCTTAACAAATACACATCTTCATGCCTTTGCAGTTTTACTCACCAAGAGCTATATTAGTTTTTAATACACTCTGTATACAGAATTCTTTCTTTTATATCCAGTAGTTTTACTTACATATATTAAATACAATTTTAACTCTTAGCAACTCTAATTCCCAGTAAAAACATCTGGGAAGTAATTAATTTTGAACTTTTTAATATAAGTATTTGTAGATGAAAACCATTTTATACTTTTTCAGAAAGAGATACTTTCTCCTTTTTTGTTTTTTAATAGATCTAATATATTTTCTTTTCCTACACCATACAAAATTAAGATACTGAGGTATATACTCTTAAACTAATGTTTGTTTTAGTATTTCAACTTACTTAGAAATGACTTAGAGATTTTATGATTATTACTTGAATTAACATAGCATGACTTTCAGAATTTAAATTACAAAGAAGAATTTTGAAGCTCTGACACTAGCAGACTCCCCAATGGCCTCCCCAGTCATCTTGGGTCCAGAATTCCCACCTGCTACCCAAGGACAGCTATGAAGGGCAGGATATATTTGGGCCCTAATTTTACACATTAGGTGTAAAGCTCAGAACAGTAGATAGAACTGTGAAAAGGATGCCTAGAGGATTTGATCCTCCCAGCATGGCCAAGAGACCGAGGTGGGCCAGGGAGAATGGGGCCTTTTGGGGCTTGGCTCTGCACTGCAGCTGATAGCACAGGTGCTGTGGCCACACATATGTCCTGAGGCCTCACCATGGTCCCCTATCTAGGCCTCAGAATCTGAAGTTTCAAAACCAGATACATAAGCTCGGAAACAAATCAAGTAAGTATAAAAAACATTACAGAAGCAGCAGTTTTATAAACTTTAAGTGTCTATTATAGACAATATAAGCCTGTCTGAGAAGTAGACCCAAGGAAGAGGTTGAATTTCATTTAATACCGATAAATACATTCCTATTTTATTTTACCAAAAAACTTTTTTTTTTTTTTTTTTTTTTTTTTGAGACGGAGTTTCGCTCTTGTTACCCAGGCTGGAGTGCAATGGCGCAATCTCGGCTCACCGCAACCTCCGCCTCCCGAGTTCAGGCAATTCTCCTGCCCCAGCCTCCCAAGTAGCTGAGACTACAGGCACGTGCCACCATGCCCAGCTAATTTTTGTATTTTTAGTAGAGACGGGGTTTCACCATGTTGACCAGGATGGTCTCGATCTCTTGACCTCGTGATCCACCCCCCTCGGCCTCCCAAAGTGCTGGGATTACAGGCGTGAGCCACCGCGCCCGGCCCAAAAAACTTTATTTAAAGTTATTTTAATGTAACTTTATCAAATACTGTTTTAGATCACATAGAAATACCATATATGCATAACACATAGACATATAGACAGATCTTATAACTTCCATTAAGCTTTTTTATTTGCCGATTTTTAAATATTTTTTCCCCATTCAGACTATCAACCTTCCAATTACCTGTTTTAATTGCCTTAAGCAATTGTTAGCTAGGCAACCACAAACTCACACCTTCTTTCTTTTTTTTTTTTTAATTGAGACAGAGTCTGGCTCTGTCACCCAGGCTGCAGTGCAGTGATGCAATCTCAGCTCAATGTAACCTCTGCCGCCTGGGTTCAAGCGATTCTCGTGTCTCAGCCTCCCAAGTAACTGGCACTACAGGTGTGCCACCATGCCTAACTAATTTTTTTTTTTTTTGTATTTTTAGTAGCGACAGGGTTTCGCCATGTTGGCCAAGCTGGTCTCAAACTTGTGACCTCAAGTGATCCGCTACCCTTGGCCTCCCAAAGTGCTGGGATCACAGATGTGAGCCACCACGCCGGCCTCAAACTTTTTTTAAAAAAGAGACAAGGTCTTGCTATGTTACCCAGGCTAGAGTGCAGTGGCCATTCATAGTCATGATCATAGCACAAGGTAGTGGTGAACTTCTAGGCTCAACAGACTCGACTGCCTCAGCCTCCTGAGTAGCTGGGGCTACAGGTGTGTGCTGTTATAGACCCAGTCCAATTTCTGTTGTGACTTCTGAACACAGATTATATAAAAAAACAATCAAACTCAGATAGTTCTAACACAAATCTGTGGAGCTTGAAAATTTGGCAGCTGATTTACTCACAATCTCCAGTTGCTGCCCAGCTTTAAATTTACCTTCTTATCATGAAATGATTCTTAGGGAAAGCAAGGTAAAAATTTATATCCCAAAAGCACAGAGCTGAGATTTCAGGCCTATATAGCATACCATCATTTGCTCAAACCAAGGACGGATGGTATAAGTAAAAGCCCTGTTAAGACAAGATAGCAAGAAAAAACTCCCTAAATAAAGGTGAGCCTTGCCATGTAAATTAAAAATAATGGTAAAAGTTTCTAGTGACTCAATCCTCCCTATCTTCCTGGTGAAGAGGCATATAATTTTACAAGTCGATATTTCTTTTATAAGTGCACATTTCTTTTAAACAATGGTTTCAAAATAGCCTAATGCCTGAAAGGTATATTTTGGAGATGGATTGGATTTAACAGGCACTCTTCTTAACTGCTTTAGTTTCTTAGTTACAATTACTTATTTCAAAGTGGAACTCATTAACTAATATGGCAAAGAAAGCATTCTCTATGCCCGGACTCAGCATGAATAGCTCTGAAGAATAAAAGCAAACCTACATTACCTGAGAGCTTACTTTTTATAAATGTCTTATCCAGCTTGCTTTCTACCTTCAGAGCAGAATAGTAACTCATCCAAAGGCTTATGGAGTCATTATTTCTTCTGAATTAGTTGCTTCAGTTTTTTATTTGCCTTTTATAGAGTCTTCTGTAAAAAGCAACAAAATATAGAAATTTTTTTAGTAGATTCTGCACATCAATAAGCATCCCTGGTGTTAAACTAATTTGAGAGGTCTCATTATTAAAGGTATTTTTAAAGTGTAGTGTCGTTCATTTGGAACATTGCATTGTAATTTAAAATCACTGCTAGTATGATTTTGCCTTTTTTGTAAGCATTTGCTGCTTTTAGGATCTAATACTTACAAGTGCAAATGTAGATGTAGATGGAAGAGGGAGTGTTCAGTTCTTTAGAAACTGAGAGTCCCATATTTACTTTGAATCTTGGCTTTGGCTCACAGATTCTTTTGATCAACTTTTTTTTTTTTTTTTTTTTTTTGTCTAAGCCTACAAGAATCAAAACAAAACAAAAAGGGATAAAACACAAAAATTTCGCAAATTTCCTAAAACTGGAGTTCATACCCCTATTGCATTGTCATTTACTGCAAGTTTCTGTCTACCACTGTCAGATGTCCAAAGCAACTAGCTGTATCTAATCCTGTTAATTATCAGATCCAATTTGATCCTGGACCCAGTAATTTCCATTTGACTTCTAAACACAGATTGTATAACAAAACTGCTCAGGCCAGGCACGGTGGCTCACGCCTGTAATCCCAGCACTTTGGGAGACTGAGGTGGGTGGATCGCCTGAGGTCAGGAGTTCAAGACCCACCTGGCCAATATGGTGAAATCCCATCTCTACAAAAATACAAAAATTAGCCAGGCATGATGGAGGTTGCTGGTAATCCCAGCTACTCGCAAGGCTGAGACAGGAGAATCCCTTAAACCTGGCAGGCGAAGGTTGCAGTGAGTTGAGATCATGATGCCATTGCACTGCAGCCTGGGCGACTAAGCGAAACTCAGGCTCAAATTGCTCAAGCAAACTCAGTTCAAACACAAATTTGTGGAGCTTCAGAATTTGAGAGAGAATTTACTCACAGTCTCCAGTTGCTGCAAGAGAGCAACGGACACAATTGGCCCAGCAGGAACCTCGCTTGGTCACTGGATGCTCCTAGGGTTCACTGGGAGTTCTACATTGCATCTCACTCCTGATGTTCTTTTAAAAGAAAAATTTTAGACAAATCAATCTTAAAGTTTAATTGAGCACAAAATGATTCATGACTAGAACAGCTCCTAGAATAAGAATAGATTCAGAGTGACTCTGGGGCTACCACGTATCTGGAAAATATTTATAGCTAGAAAAAGGAAGGTGACATACAGGAAATGGAAGTATAGGTACAGAAACAGCTGGATTGGTTATAGCTTGACATTCGCCTTATTTGAACATTGTTTGAACAGTTTGGACACTTGTGATTGGCTCAAACTATGAGATTGGTAGAAGAGGAGGTTATAGTGTGTTTACCTATTCAGTTAGGTTACAGTTTATTATGTATGAAGAAATCTAAGTTCAAACTTAAAATAAGAAGACAGATTTAGGGTAAACTTTATACAGTTTTGGAGTGGGAGAGGGGATATTTGCTCATTGAAGGTCTAGGGTTCTCACTAATTTTTTGCGGTTTTAAAAAGAGAACACTACCATTTCCAATATCCTGATTTTCTTTTAAAGTATCTGCAAACATTTTGAGATAAATACATGGACTTTAAAACATTTGTAGAGGGGTATTTTTGTTTATGTAATGACTCCATTTGTAAGAAAATAACAATTGCTTTCAATTTCCCTAAAAACTATGCTGCAGTCTGAACAATATCCAGGGCTGACCCATCCATTTAACTATACTATCTTCAACTTGTTCTTTTGTATTAGGGAATAAATATCTAGCTAAGATGGAAATAGAAATATTTATCTGCTTTGAATTAGTTGATTGTCTCCAAAATGTTTTAATAAATCGTTTCTTTCCTTCTCGAGTATATGGCCCGATTTGGCTTAGGAGAAAAAAAATGAAGACACAAAACAAAATGTTTTTATCATGCTCTAAAGATAAACCAAGGATTTAAATGAATGGTATGCTTGCAAAAAATGACTCAAAACCAAGGCAAATAAGCACACGTGAGAACAAAACCAAAAAGGCTTTTACAGCTTTAATCAAGGTCTTCAAAGAGGGTACAAGGGCTGCAACCCTTTCAAGATCCAGACCATTTCCAATGATAGCTTAAAGAATGTGAAACATTCTCCAGGGTTTCAGTTAAACATCCTCACACAAAGACCCAACAATACTGTGTGTTCCATAGATGGAAACTGAAAGAAACAAAGTAAACCAAAGAGACAGTAAATCAAAGGTTGTCCAATAGAAAAGATTACAAATAGATTCCACAGAAAGTCAAAAGTCATACAAATAATTTAAAACAAACAATATAAACTAATTCTTATAAACATTTCTATTTTGAGCAAAAGGTATCCACTGAGGAAATAAATGTTCTGGTGGATCTAAAGATCTTTAACCCTGTTTTAAAACTCATCTTTGCTGAAATGCTGCTTAACTAATTACCTGGAAGTCAACAATTAAAAGACATGGTAAGATTTACGTCTCCACTGGATGAAAAAGGCTTTTTCAGTCAGACTGAAGTGCTTTTTGTAAATATTATGATGAATTTACAGGAGCGTGGAAACAAAGCTTCTTTTAAAAAATAGATTTATTTTAAATATAGCTAATTGACGTATTTCAAAGTAACTTGAAACAATAAGCCAAAATAAAAATACAAGAATTACTATATCTAAGAGCAAATTTTTACAAATGATTTTCTCCTGTTATTTGAATTTGGAAAAAAAAGAGAAAAGAAAAAAATACCTTCCCCTTTCTACCGAGCACTACAGATAGAGATCTGGAGAACCGATTTTTCTGCCAATGTTCAGAATTCCATCCATTGGCCCTGGAGTGAGTCGAGTGTCTCTTTTAATCCCTTCGTGGCCATGAAACTGAAGGGGAAAATTAATTTGTTTAACCCTCATAAATTCCTAGTTGAGACACTCTCATGGAAACAGAAGTCAGATTAACAAGAGAAAAAAACAGCAAAAGTTTATTGACATAGGCTGTACCCATCATCTGGGAAAAACTCAGTTCAAAAGAATCTCTCTCAAGGCAGTGGCTTAGGGGTCTTGCTTAAATAGTGATTTTTAAAACAGCAATAAATCTTAACATAATGATAACACAATGGAGAGAGCAATTTTAGTCTTTTAAAAAACGGGAATTTGGGAAAGTAGTAAAATCTGTTTTCCAGATTCCTCTGGTACCTTCTGGTGCTTTCTCTGAGCTGGAAAAAAAAAGTGCTGTCTCCAGTAATGAAGGATTTATATCCTGCTATCAGACTAATAGAGTGTTCCTCTGCATTTTTAGCATCTTTGACTTAACAATCTTCAATATTTTGGGGAGAAGTATTTTGGATTCATTTATTACCCTATTTTACATCAGCTGATTAGCAAACTTAATACTATGTGCAACTTAAATTTTCCTTTGCCATCTAACCTAACATATTCACAGTTTGTTGGAATTAGCATGTGGATATCTTTAGAAGGCCAATATTCTACCTACCACAAACCTTTTTTAGCTATGTTATCTTTATGGTATGTCACAAAAACCGTGATGCTTCAGCTGTTTTTATCTATAAAACAGAGGCAATAGTTCTTTTTTTGGGTGGGCACGGTGGCTCACACTTGTAATCCCAGCATTTGGGAGGCTGAGGAGAGTGGATCACCTGAGATCAGGAATTCAAGACCAGACTGGCCAATATGGTAAAACCCCATCTCTACTAAAAATACAAAATTTAGCCGGGTGAGGTTGGACATCCTGTAGTAGCAGCTACTCCGGAGGCTGAGGCAGGAGAATCTCTTGAATCCAGGAGGCAGAGGTTGCAGTGAGCCAAGATCGCGCCATTGCACACCAGCCTGGACAACAGAGGGAGACTCCATCTCAAAAAAAAAAAAAAAGTTCTTGTTTTGTCTGCTACAATGGATATATTGAGTATTCAAAAGGATAATGCTTGTGCTTTTGCTTTGTACTATATAAATAAGTATATTATCATGGCTCAGACAGCATGACCTAAAGTATGGTGCCTTGGCATGCTAAGTATTTTTGAGTTGAAGGAGATTGGAGTGCCTCAGAAGCTAGAAAGTCTCCCTGACCTTATCTCATCTTCCTGTCTCCCACTCCTAATTCTCCCCAAAAGGAAACCATAAAGCTTAGAAAAATTGCCCTCTGAACATATGTCATAAGATCCTCATGTGATAGTTGTCCTGCTGTATATCCAGAGGAAAGGAATGCTAAACAGAGAGGTTAAGAAGAAACTGAACAAATAGGCCTTGCTGGGTTCTCTCCTCAGTTTATTACCATTACATTATACCTTTTGCATTCAATCATTTTTCTCCACAACTACTTCTTTCATCAGACTTAGTGTGAAAACACATTTTTTCCTAAGTCTTTGACTTTTCATTTCTGAAAAGTCAAATAATGAATTTGTTTTGTTTTCCATCATTAACCTGTCTTTTGTTATAAAGATCTCAGCTATAAACCTGATAATGTTTATGGCAATGGGAAAGGAAGATAAAGCACTTTTTCTTCTCCACAATATGAATACTAGATGTTGACTATACGTAATCTTCTTAGTAAAATGTTACTATAATACAAATACAGAAGTACTTGAAATTGCACACTTGTTAAAACAGGTCCAATTTGATTCTCAACAGGTTTGGAAAACTAAACTGGCATTCCACTTTGCCAAAAACATGGAATATATCATATAAATTTATATATGATATATTTATATATATATAAAACCTTGTGTGAAATTTATTGCATTTATCACAGACTTTTAAATAAGTAATTAGATTTAAGTCCCTATTCAATGTTGTTTTATACTTATCTTCATATTTAACCATGGAGTATGAGAAGTTAGACTATTCCAAAATCATGTCAGTATTCATAAAATTGAATCTTACATCTTATCTCAAATTTACTTATTTTCCACATTAGTTTCTATTATTAAGGACTACAATGTAATAGAAATCTGTGATTGCTTTTGATTTTAAGACGAGAATATCTCCATATTTCCTGAAGCAAAATTGTCATGTTCAGAGGTTTCATGTGAGTCCTAGCTGACCAGTTGAAATTCTTCAATTCTTATTATTGATATACTGTATCATAAAATTGTATTTTTCATTATTGAACGTTTCCTTCTGTTCACTGGAAACAAATTGCATCGAATGTCACCAGATTTCAATGTTAAAACATTAAATTCATTCTATACTTTATCATTCTGTGAAAGTTATTAATTATTAGCTTAAATTGCACATAAATAATATCATATGTTATTTGGGATTATATGATGGAATATTTTAAAATAGGCTTTAATAAAATAAATAGTGAAATAAAGAAAATGTATTCGTGTGTGAATACATGCTTACATATTTGTGGTTCATGAATGTGTGTATGTTTGCACATTTGAATGTGGGAGTACACAGTAAAAAAGGGAATAAGTCTGGAAGATGAGAAATGACAAAGAGAGTAAACATTAGAAAATATTAAACAATATTAATTATAAAGCCCAAGTGGTAGAAATAATTCTGTTCAAATTTTATCTTATAAACTCAGGACAGAGAGCTATTTTTTACTGATTCTCTCTTTACATTTATTTTACTTAACACTGAGTTGGTATATTTTTTCATGACTTTCTGACTTGCAAATCTCCATTCAATGACATTTATTAGGTGTCTATTTATGCCCCAGTACATGTGAGAGGCAGAGAATATCTCGGTGACTCCTCTTTGCACTGGGGAATTTGAGCAGTCCAGGCTGAGGGGAAGCACTTTGTTTCTCTCAAGCCCCAGAGCTAACTTGGGGAGATGCTTGGAAACACATATAAAGCAACTATACACCTGAAATTACAAAGAAACCAGCAAACAACTTCAGGATAGGGTCAAAACCTCACCTATCAGTATTGAAATTGAATATAAATGGTTGAAATGTTCCATTTAAAAGATACACAATTGCAATTTGGATTTTTAAAAAGATACATCCATCTGGTGTCTTCAAGAAACCCATCCCATACATAATTGACACCCACGGTCTGAAAGTAAAGCATTGGAGAAAGATGTACCATACAAACAGAATACTAAAAGAGCAGGGGTCACTATTTTTGTATCAGATAAAACAGACTTTAATCTAACAACAGTGAAAAAAGACAAAGAGCATCGTTATGTAATTATATGCTTTTAAATAAACAAAAAGACTTAACTTCCCAAATATATAAGCACCTAACATTGGAACACCCATATTCATGAAACAAGTATTTCCAGACCTAGGAAAACACTTAGACAGATACACCATAACAAGTGGGGGATGCCAACACCTCACTGACAGCAGTAGACAGATTATCGTAGCAGAAAACTGACAAGAAGTTTTTGACTTAAACTCAACACTTGACCAATTGGACCGAATAGACATCTACACAATACTCAGCCCATCAACAAGAGAATATACATTCTTCTCATCTGCACATGAAACATACTCTAAGATCAACCATATGCTTGATCATAAACCAAGTTTCAATTAATTCAAAAAATAGAAATAATATCAATCATAATCTCAGACCATACTGAAATAAAAACAGAAATTAATATCAAGGAGATCTCTCAAAAACACACAATTATGTGGTATTTAAACAACTTGTTCCTGAATGACATTTGGGTAAACAATGAAAGTAAGGCAGAAATTAAATAATCTTTAAAATAAATAAAAACAGAGACACAACATATAAAAATCTCTATAAAGCAGCAAAAACAATTTTAAGAAGAAATTTTATAGCCCTAAATGCCTGCCACAAAAAGTAAGAAATCTCAGACTCATAATCAAACTTCACATTTGGAGGAACTAGAAAAATAAGAACAAACTAACCCCAAAGCTAGAAGTGATATATCTAAAATGTGAGCTGAACTTGTTACACTAGGTAGTTAGTCAGGCATGAACAAGGCAGGAGAGGGCTCCCACCACACCCACCAGGAATGTCAGGTGACCATTAGGTGATGGTCTGGCAGTTGTCACCCTGCCTCTCTAAATGGATAATTGGTCACAGCCTGTACCAGGCAGAAGCAGTTTCCTGATGGTCCAGCAGTTGTCACACTGGGTCTCTAAAATGATAATTGGTTGCAGCTGGCTCCAAGGAGAGGCGCTGTTACAGCAGGTAGCTAGTCAGGCACAAGCAGCACAGGAGAGGGCTCTCCCCGACCCAGCAGGAAGATCAGGCGACCATCAGATAATGGTCTGGCAGTTGTCATATTGTTTCTCTAAAATGGTAACTGATTGCAGCCAACACCAGGAAGAGGCAGTTTCCCAACAGATAGAAACACTTGAAATCGGTAATTGGTAGCTTCCAATAAGATCTCAGGAATTGGGTGAATGGGCTCAATTATGTGCATTAAGAGACAAAATGGTGCATTACAACCTTCCAAGGGCATACCACTGGAAAAGGGAAGAAAGTCTCAGGTTAGCATGTGTACAATTCCAGTCAACACATTGCACATGCTCACTTCCCAAGTGCAAGCAGGGCACCACACATGCAGGTGGGTCACCCTAAGAGAATAATGAAGAGAAAGGGGTGTAAGATGCCATAAGTAGGTCAGCAAATAAAATCTAATGTTCTAGGTGAAACAGGGCACTTGATCTCCAAGGTGTCCACTTGGGTCACTTCCAAGTGTAATTTCCTTTCTTTCTTACTCTAAAGCTTTTTAATAAACTTCCACCCTGCTCTGAAACTTTTCTGCCTTGTACCCCTCAGTCAAATTTTTTCTTCTGTGGAGGCAATAATTGAGGTTGCTACAGGCCCACATGAATTTGCCAAGGGTAAATCACATATGCACCACTGCTAACAAACTGACCAAAATGAGACCCAAAAATACATACAAACAATTAACAAAACAAAAGTTGGTTTTTTGAAAAGATAAATAAGATCAATATACCACTAGCAAGATCAACAAAGAAAAGGAGAGAGAAGATCCAAATAGCACAACCAGAAATGAAACAGGTGATATTACAAATGATCCCACAAAAACACAAAAGAATCTTAGGGACTATTATGGACACTTCTCGGCACAAAAACTAGGAGAAAATCCAGAGAAAATTGATAATTTTCTCAAAACATACAGCATCTTAATATTGGATCAGGAAGAAATTGAAACCCTGAACAGACTAATATCAAGTTCTGAAATTGAATCAGTAATAATAAAAAAAACTACCAAACAGAAAAAGCCTCAGACCAGACAGATTCACAGCTAAATTCTACCAGATGTACAAAGAAGAGCTGATACCAATTCTATTGAAACTCTTCTAGAAAGATGAGGATAAGACAGATAACTTATTCTGTGAAGCCAGTATCACCCTGATACTAAATCCTTGCAAAAACACAACAAACAAAACAAACTACAGGCCAATATCCCTGATGAACATAGATGTAAAATTTCTCAACAAAATATTAGCAAATGTAATTCAGAAGCACATCAAAAACTTGATTCACCACAATCAAATAGGCTTCATTCTTGTGATGCAAGATTGGTTTAACATATGCAAATCAATAAATGTGATTCATCACCCAAACAGAATCAAAAACAAAAAACATATGATCATCTCAATGCATACCAAAAAAGAGCCTTGGATAAAGTTCAACATTTATTCATAATAAAAGTCAGCAACAGACTAGGCATTGAAGAAACATTTCTCAAAATAACAAGAGCTACCTATGACAAGCCCACAGCCAAAATTATACTGAATGGTAAAAAGCTGGAAACATTTTCCTTGAGAACTGGAAGAAGACTTGGATGCCCACTTGCCCCATGCCTATTCAACATAGTGCAGGAAGTCCGACCCAGAGAAATCAGGCAAGAGAAAAAAATAAAATGCATCCAAATAGAACAAGTCAAACTGTCTCTCTTCTCAGATGATATGATTCTTTACCTAGTAAACCCTAAAGACTATATATCAGACAGCTCCTGGAACTCATAAATGACTTCAGTAACATTTCTGTATACAAAATCAATCTACAAAACTCAGTAGCATTTCTATATACCAATAGCATTCAAACTGAGAACCAAATCAGGAATGCAATCCGAATTATAATAGCCACACTAAAAAAGTAACCAGGAATACATCTAAACCAAGGAGGGGAGGATCTCTACAAGGAAAACTACAAAGCACTGATAAAAAAAAAAAAAGTCGGAGATGACACAAACAAATAAGAAAACATTTCATGCTCATAGATTGAATGAATCAATATTGTTAAAAAGGCCATACTAACTAAAGTTATTTACAGGCTTAACACTATTTCCATTGAACTCCAAATGCCATTTTTTTTTTGCAGAATTAGGAAAAAAACTATTATATAGTTTGTATGGAACCCCCAAAAAGATCCCAAATGGCCAAAGCAACCCTAAGAAAAAAAGGGGGAAAAAAAAAGCCAGAGGTATCTCATTACCTGACTTTAAAATGGATATAATAACCAATGTAGCGTGATACTGGTGTAAAATCAGACATTTAAACTGCAGTAACCTAACTTGGGCTAGCCTGACTGACTCCATTTTAGCTGAAAACTCCAGCCTTGCTTCTCCCTCCCTGCTGCAGCCCCTCAGGTTCATAACTGGATCATGCTCAGGTTCATAACTGGGTCATGCTGTACTCAGAGGTTTGAAGCACACTGTTCTTAGCACCTGTAACCATTGTAACCACACCCTGCTTGGCAAGCCCAACTGCTATTGTGAAAAACTCCCCTTTGATTATTGTGTAGAAAGTACCCAAACACCCCTCTTAGTGATTGTGTGGAAAGTTCCCCCTGCGACCCCTCTTAATGCCTCCTACTAATTTGCTTTTATTGTTTCTATAAAATTCCGCTTCTGTAAAATTCCCCTACCTAAATCAAAGTATAAAAAATAATCAAGCCCCTTCCTCAAAGCCAAGGGAATTTGAGTGTTAGTGGTCTCTCAGTCGCCAGCTAATAAAGAACTCTTAATATGGAACTCAGAGTATGGTGCTTTCCTCTAACTCACTTGGTTACAACAAAACGAATAGAACAAAATAGATAACCCAGAAATTAAGCTGCACAACTGTAGCCATCTTATCTTTGACCAAGTTGACAAAAATAAGCATTGATGGTGGGAATGGAAACTAGGTCAGCCATTGTGGAAAGCAGTTGGGAAATATCTCAAAGAACATAAATTAGAGCAACCATTAAACTCAGCAATCCCATTACTGGGTATATACTCACTTAAGATTAAATCATTCTACCCAAAAGATACGTGAACTTTTATGTTTATTGCCACACTATTCACAACAACAAGGGCATGGAATCAATTTAATTGTCTATCAATGATGCATTGGATAAAGAATATGTGGTACATACACACTATGGAGTACTACACAGCCATAAAAAGGAACAAAATTATATCCCTTGCAGCAACATGGATGCAGCTAGGGGCCGTAATCCTAAAGCAAATTAACACCATAATAGAAACCAAATACTGTGTTGTCACTTACAAGTGGGAGCTAAACATTCATACTCTTGAACATAAAGATGGCAATGATAAACACTGCTAACTAAAGGGACGGGAAAGAAGGCTTGGGGCAAGAGTTGAAAAGGTAACTACTGTGTATTATACTCACTACCTGGGTGATGGAATCATTTGTACGCTTAACTTCAGCATCATGAAATATGCCCTTGTAACAAACCTGCACACATATCCCTTGAATCTAAAATAATAAAGTTGAAAATATTTTTTTTTTTTTTTTGAGACAGAGTCTCACTCTGTCACCAGGCGCTAGGCTGGAGTGCAGTGGCACGACCTCAGCTCACTGCAACCTCCGCCGCCCGGGTTCAAGCAATTCTCCTGCCTCAGCCTCCCGAGTAGCTGGGACTACAGGCGCGCGCCACCACGCTCAGCTAATTTTTTTTTGTATTTTTAGTGGAGACGGGGTTTCACCATGTTGACCAGGATGGTCTCGATTTCTTGACCTCGTGATCCGCCCGCCTCAGCCTCCCGAAGTGCTGGGATTACAGGTGTGAGCCACCACACCCGACCGAAAATATTTTTAAAGAAATAATGATAATAAAAGCCCAAACATCTCCATAGAAAACATAAGCAACAGATATTAACAGGGAATTCAGAGATTTACACAAATGATCAAAATTTGAAAAGTTGCTCAACCTCACTGGTAATCTGAGAAATCCAAAGTATAATTATGAAGACATACCAATATTAGTGAACAGATTAGCAAAATATCTGACATTGCCAAGTGTTGGCAAAAAAACATGAAGCTACAGGAAATCATCATAGATGAAAGAGTATTACTATGCACAACCACATTACCGAGTGTTTTGACTGTATTTCTAAAGTTGAAGATCTGTACCTTGTACCCAGCAATTTCATACCTAAAAAATAATTTAGATCAGGGGCCAGCAAGCTTTTTCTGTAAAGTGCCATAGGTAAATATTTTACCTTTTGCATTCCATATATTGTCTGTCACAGCTAGTGAACTCTGCCATTATGGCACAAAAGCTGCCATAGACAATACATATACAAATAGATGTGATGCTTTCTCCTTTAAAGATCATGTTCTATCTATACAGAGGAATGCTTTTTCTCTTGATAGTTACTTGCCTAACTGATCTGGAAAACTTGGACAATATTATAAACTAACTAGAGAAAACAATCACCTAGAACACTTAACGCAGGAACAGCACAGTACATATTATTCTTAAGTACATGTGGAATATTCTTCGGGATGGGCAATGTATCTGGCCTTAAAAAGTCAGGTGAAATTTTAAAAAATTAAATTATAAAATGTATTTTTTTCCGACAACAGTATAATTAGGGATCAACACTTTGGCAATCTACAAATACTTGAAAATAAACAATACATTTCTGAATAATACATAGGGCAAAGGAGAACTCACAGGAAATATTAGAAAAATTTGGGGCCGAATTAAAGAAGAAGCGCACCATATCAAAGTAATGGAATTTAGCTAAAGCAGTGCTAAGAGCATAATTTATAGCTATGAAGAACTATTATAGAAAAAAATCTGAAATAAAACACCAGCCACCACCTTAACAAACCAAGTGTGGTTTTTTCTTTTTTTTTTTTTTGGAAAATTAACAATATTTATAAACATTTATCTATATTCAAACAGAATAAAAGAAAAAATACATCAATCACTGCAATAAACAAAATGTTTATTCCCTCTCCTCCAAACTTATGCATTGAAATCCTAATCTCCATGGTGACAGTAATCTTTGAAAGTGGAATTAGATGAGTTATAAGTATACATTGCAAACTTTACATAAGGCATAAAAATGTGTTAAAATAATTAACATGATAGGAGAGGTGATAAATGAAATTTCCTATTATTTTTCGTTAATAACAGAGAGGGGAGGAAAAAGGTGGAAAAAAATATGGACCTCAAACAGAAAACAGTTATACATATGACAGATATTAATCTAACATCAATAATCACTTTAAATGGGAATGATCTAAATGTACCTGTAAGAAGACAGAGACTGTCAGAGTGGATTAAAAAAACACACACCAAGCTATTATTTTAACAAGAAATCCACTTTAAATATTGTATTAGTCAGTTTTCATGCTGCTGATAAAGACATACCTGAGACTGAGTAATTTATTTTAAGAAAAGAGGTTTAATAAACCCCCAATTCCAGGTGGCTGGGAAGGTTTCACAATCATAGCAGAAAGAAAAAGGCACATTTTACATGGTAGCAGGCAAGAGAGAATGAGAAGCAAGTGAAACAGGAAACCCCTTATAAGACCATCAGATCTAATGAGAGTTACTTACTACCAGAATGGTATGGGGCAAACCACCCCATGATTCAGTTATCTGCCACTGGGTGCCTCTCACAACATGTGGGAATGATGGAAGCTACAATTTAAGATGAGGTTTAGTGGGGAAACAGCCAAATCATATCAAATATAAAGACACAAATATTGAGAGTTCTGAGGTAGCGAGAGTTATATCATAGTAGCAACAAGCTTGAGTAGCTATATTGATTCCAGATAAAATGGAGTTTAGAACAAGAAAATGTATCAGGGATAATCACAGACTCTTACGTAATGACAAAGAGGTTATTTCTCCAAGAAGACATAACAACTATTAATATGTATTTGCTTAACAACAGAGCATCAAAATATATGAGGCAAAACCTAATAGAACTATAAAGAGAAATAAACTCACTATTATAGTTGGAAATTTAAACACTCATGTCTCAGTAATTGCTAAGTCCAGGAGGCAGAAAATCAATAAGAATACAGTCGAAATGAACAAACATACTCACTTGATTTGATCTAATTGAGATGCATAGAATATTTAAACAGCATAAACACATATTCTTGTCAAACTCACATGGGATGTTCACCAATATAGACAGCATCTTGCGCCACGGAAATATCTTAATATTTTTAAAAGAATAGAAATTACAAAAATATAATCTGTACTACAATATAATTAAGCTAGAACATCAGTAACAGAAAAGACAGCTGGAAAATCCCCAAATATTAAACAGCACATTTCTAAATAACACATGGGTTTTCAAAAAATGAAAATATAGATGCAACGATCCTCAACAAAATACTTGCATATATAATCTGACAAAATCTAAAAAGCATCGTGCAGCATTGAATAGTGAGATTTGTCTCAGAAAGGCAAGGTTGGCCCAATAGACAAAAATCAATCAATGTAATACACCATATTAATATATTAAAGCCCCAAATCCACTTGGTTACATTATTAGACATAGAAAAGACATTTGGTAAAATCTGTCACCTTATAATAATATCAAAATAATTCAGCTGACCGGGAATAGAAGATAATTCCCTCAACTTTATAAAGGCCATCCATAAAAACTAAAAACATGACATCACATTAAATGGTTAAGAAAACAAAAATGCTTTCTGCATATGACCTGGAACCAGATAAGAATCTATTCTCACCATTTTTAGGCAAAATTTAATTGAAAGTTTTAGTCAGAGCAATTTGGCATTAAAAAATAAAAAACACTCAGATTTAAGAGGAAAATAAAACATCACTAGTTGAAAATTACATTTATGTAAATATAAAAGTCTAAATAATGTTCAAAAGACATATTAGAACTAATAATTGAGTTAAAAACATATAAAATAAGTGGGTACCCAATAATAAACTGGATTTCTACATATTAGCAATAAACAACTTGAAATTAAATTCAGAAATCCATTCCATATTAAATAATATCAAAAACAAAATATTTAGAGATAAATTTGGAAATAGAAGTGCAAGAATTGTTCTCTGAAATGTAAAAATTGCTGTAAAAAGTGAAATAAGACCTATATAATTAGAGAAACATCTCATGTTCTTGAATCAAAAGACTTAATATTGTTAAAATAAGAGTATTCCTTAAATTGATCTACAGATTTTGTCAAGTCCATATTGAAAACCCAGCTGTTTTCTGTTTCTTTTTTTTCTTTTTCAGAAATAAAAAACTTTTTCTAAAATCGTATGGAAATGCAAGGGCCCCCAAACAGCAAAAGCAATCTTTAAAAACAAGGAAAAGTTTAGAAAACTCACACATCCTGATTCAAAATATGTCAGTACTCCAGGCATTTTGTTACTGGCGTAGGCATATAGATCAACGGAACAGAATTGAGATACCAGAAATGTACATTTGTGTGATGAATTTATTTAATAAAATTGCTGCCTTAGAATCAGTTTTTATGCCTGACACAAATTGTGTATAATTCAGTCAAACACCATCACTTCTGGCTTAGTTAAAACTTCCTTTCCCCCTGTGGTTGTTTGTGATATATCTCACTTGATCCTCACCTTGCTGACACTGCACAGCCGCGGACTATGATAAAACCCAGTGGTCAATGCCAGATTTCTGTAAATAAGTTATCCTTTCACAAGTGAGTTTTCTTTAAACTAGCCAATCCACAATCTCTGTGGGAAAGCCTAAGAAATAATGCCCATGAACTTTTATAAAGGCATAGTCCAACAGGCTTTCTTTTGTTTCCTGCTTGCTGCTTGAACTCCCTGGAGCCTCTGGACTTCACACTGGCATCCTATCAGCACATGGCCAGAGCAGGAGGAAGGTGGTGGATAGGTGCTACAAGCTTTTAAACAACCAGATCTTGCGAGAACTCACTATCACAAGAAAAGCAAGGGTAAAAATCTTCCCCCATGATTGTATCACCTCACATCAGGCCACTCCTCCAACACTGGGGATTACAATTTGACATAAGATTTGGGTGGGAACACAAATCTAAACCATACCAATTATAGATGGATAGATGAGAATGAACAGAACACTCACTGATTAGTATTCCAGCAAAAGGCTATTGCCTAGAAAACTTTCCTCGAAAAGGTGCAAGTTACAAGAGACAACTTTCGAAAAAGTTTCAAAAATGTGGCAGAAATATACTTACTGCTAAGATTCTTTAACAATTTACTGTAATCATTTCGCATCATATCTTTTATTTTTGAATTGACTGTGAAATAGTCAAAGCCTATAGAAGAAGACACAAATAATAATGCAAAGAATTCCCTTATATATACAACTCAGCTTAAGAAATCAAATCTTGCAATGGTGTTGAAATTTATAATAAAAATGTTTTTCAGTTTATTACTCTCCCTTTTCTCTAGAAGTGATCACTATGACTTGGTGAGTGTCATTATCATAGCTTTCTTCATATTTCACTACACTTGTAGGTGTCCCTCGTGCACCCCAAATTTTGAGACAGATCTCAGTTAATTTAGAAAATTTATTTTGATACCTTATAGTATTTGGCAGGAATAAGTATGAAATTGCCTGATTAATAAATGCAAACAAAAAATGCATGGTGCCAATTAAGACATTTCTAATATTACTTTACCAGTAATTCTAAAGCTAGCTTATATATTAAAGATTTTTTTTAAGTTACATAAACTGGAAAAAGAATTTGACTAGTCTTTTCTTTTTTCCTGATGAAATATTTGATTTAAACACTTTTATTTTTCTTTAAGCCAATTAATTAGAGGTCTTTTATATTTTCGGCAGCGAAACATTGTGTAAACAACACATAGATACATAGACTATGAAAGTACATATTATAGATTCATAAAGATTCTTTTTTTTCTGTCTTAGACTTTCCGATTCTTGATAACCTGTTTTACAATGCTAGGTGGTTGTCAGCTAAATAGCTTTAAATTTGCATGTTAAAGGAAACAACTCAGTGAAAATTAAATAGCAAAATTTACATTATAATGTACAGAGAGGAGAATAAGTCTGGTGGTGCTAGAGATGCTTTTACGGTGCACTTAATTTTTTTTAACAAACACATTTCTGAGTGTCTAAAGTACACTATTAAAAACCCGAGAGTAGCCTCTGTTGCAATAACTATTTTAGTCAAAAAATCAGGTGAAAACAGAATTCAGTCAACTGAGAAGAAAAAAATATTTTGCTCAAAAAAAAAAAAAGGCAGTCTTAGGAGAGAAAAACAAAAACATGAAGGCCTTTTAAATATAAACACACTTATGCACACATACACACATACACATACACACACGTGGGATGCTAGCTTTTAATTAAGCCGACTTTTAGCCATTGAGCTCCTTTTTTTTTTTTTTTTTTTTTTAATATATATACTTTTTATTGCATTTTAGGTTTGGGGGTACATGTGAAGAACATGCAAGATTGTTACATAGGTACACACATGGCAGTGTGATTTGCTGCCTTCCTCCCCATTACCTATATCTGGTATTTCTCCCCATGCTATCCGTCCCCAACTCCCCACCCCCCGCTGTCCCTCCCCTTTTTCCCCCCAACAGACCCCAGTGTGAGATGCTCCCCTCCCTGTGTCCATGTGTTCTCATTGTTCAACACCCGCCTATGAGTGAGAATATGCGGTGTTTGATTTTCTGTTCTTGT